>JAKTWU010000399.1:0-11015 GCA_030582435.1 Taiozyma onychis
CCTAAAGAACTCAATGACATCTATTCCCATACTCAACTCTTGATCAAACCTGAAAACATTAAACTTCACAAGACCACCTGAAAGGTAATCCTTATTTGTATCTTTCTGATGTTTGACCCACTCAATGCCTCTTTTCTTCATCTCTCTCCTCCATCTCCAACCTTGAAGTTTCGAAACAAGCTTAACATAATTTGACACTTCAAAGTCAACCTCCATGAATTGTGTCACTTTAGCTGGATTCTTTATCCCAGTGAGATGTCTCGCAGACGTTAACATCTCCTCTAACAGCCTCTCAGCAATCTCTAAATCATCAACACGGCCCATGTTTAGATAAAGTACCTCCTTTGCAGCATAGCCTGTCTTTAGATCCAATATCCTTTGTAATTTATCAAAAGAAGTTAAGCGCTCTTTACCATGTCGAGCTAAAGTCTTATTGATATCCCAGACATGGATGAAATCATCCACATCTTCTCTTAATGTCTTTTGGGGTACATCTTGTCGACTTTTCAGGAAATCTTCGAGGTAACAGTCATAAGTGCGACCTTTATAAGCTTCCTTCCTTCTTTTGAAGTCAACTTTCTCAGTGATGATGTAACAGGCATCTGTCCATTTTAGCACGCTCTTGACAGCAGGAGTCCGTAGTACGTTGTACCTTATATGAATGGGAAGGTATAGCACTATGGAGACTCGCTTCTTAAGTAGCTCTTTCAAAAAAGGAAGCGAGTTCAAAGCTTCAAGCAGTATTGTATCATTTCGTTGTTTGAAATCTATTGATAAATTGTCTAAAATGATATGATTAATTTCAGGTGGAAATCGTGGTGAGTTTAGATTCAAAGTCATTGTAGACCTGCCTAGAGTGGTTTCACTGAAGAAAGAGAGAGAGTGTGTGTCAGTGTTAGTTATTGAGATATTTTACGCTTTAATGAAACTTATAGAAATATCTTGTGAGCTGCAATAAATTATCTCAGTGAGTAGGATATGACAAGAAATGAGAACACTTTTACATCAACCATCATAAAGCTATTATGAATGTTAAAATAAACCTTTCCATTAACCTTCTTTATAATCTCTATCTAAAAAACTATCTTTTTTGCTTTATTCTCTAAATGTCATCTTCGCATTCTTCGATCAACTCAGGTAGTCTTTCGATGGACTCAGTCCCGTAAACGATTTGGTAGATGGCTTCGAACAATGGGAATTCCTTGGTTAGACCCTTGTTAGCTAATAGGTCATGGACTTCCTTAGCAGTGATGATACCTTGGGCAGATTGACCATTTAGCAATTCCTTTTCAACTTCATGAGCTGATTTACCAGTGATGGCCATGTGTTTAGCGACACGGACGTTACGACCACCGGCACAAGTGGTGATCAAGTCAGCAACACCAGCAGATTCTTTGGTGAAGGTGTCTTGGTTGGTTTCACCTGGGAAGAAGGCTTCAGCAAACTTGATGGTTTCATTCAAACCGAATCTTTGAATAGCGGCAGCAGCATTGTCACCCCAGCCTAAACCTTGGACGAAACCAACACCAAGAGCGACAACGTTCTTTAGAGCACCAGCTAAGGAGACACCGGCAACATCTTCAACCACACGAACGTGGAAGTATGGTCTGTGGAAGGCAGCCTTCAGCACTAATCTGTCAATATCTCTACCGGGACCTTGGAAATCATTTGGCAAGTTGTAAGCAACTGTGGTTTCAGACCATTTCTCCTTAGCAACTTCTGGGGCCAGGTTGGCACCTGATAAGGCACCACAGTGCAAGCCCAAGCTTTCAGTGATGTAGGTGGATAATAGCTTGACACCTTCTGGGGTGACTTCTAGACCCTTTAGACAGGAGATGGCTCTAGCAGTTGGTTTCAAGTCAGCATTCTTCAAGTTCTTGACGATTCTTGGTAGGAACTGATGTGGGATGTTGAAGACGATCAAGTCGGCACCTTTGACAGCTTTAGCAATATCAGGTTCAGCGTGCAAGTTCTTTGGCAATTTGATACCTGGCAAGTACTTGACGTTTTCGTTTTCAGTGTTGATGATCTCAGTTAACTTCTTGCCCTGAACCAGTTCTTCAAAGACCCACATGTCGACTTGGTGCTTGAACAAGTGGGGTCTGGTGGCGGCGTTTTCAGCGAGCACTTTGGCAATGGTGGTCCCCCAGTTACCTGAACCGATAACGGTGATCTTGTATGGGTTTTCAGGAGCCAAAGATTGGTCTTTGGAGGAGGAGGCCAGGTGGTTGGACAGTTGAGCCAGTCTTTGTGTAGGAGCCATTTTGCGGAGTTTGGATACTTTGAACATGGAACACCAGTATCTTATGGAAAGTCTGGGGAATTGAGACAAATTTATATTTGCAATGAGTTTTTTCCGAATTGTTATTAGTCTTTGTGGGAAAAACTCGGGTGGACAACAGGAAGCTTCCAAGAGCGAACGTCGGCAATTTATGTGATTCGCCACGCGACAAATTCCGGGCGGGTAGTCTGGAGACTAGAGACTGGAAAAAAAAAATTGGTCTCGCGAGGTGTCCTGGTCTGACTCAACGGCAAGGGAATTACTCCTTTGGGGGGAGTCTCAGTCTGGTGGTGTCGAGCAAGGGTCAGCGGTCTCGTTTACTTTTACTTGTGGAGTCATTCGATACTGGCCGGTGCTTTACATCTCCTGCACCCAGTGCGAGTATGTGTGTGTGTGTGTGTGTGCCGGTGCAGGTGTGATGGAGAGTCTGGAGTCCACAGCGGAAACCGAGGCTCTTTTGCATGTGCATTTTGTGACACTTTAGTTTTGACTTTTTTCGTGTGTTTGCCTAATTAATATCAGATATCGAGGTATAGAGGTACGTCATTATCTTGGTTACGCCTGATATCCGAGACAACTTGGTGTGGTATAGGACTAGACTAGACTGAGGACTCAACTGGAGGTATTAGCGACAGACACTATCGTGGACACAAAGGGCATCCCAAACAGTACACACCTTCTTCAGCCTCACATTAACCAGCTGAGGTCTTCAGCCGCACCTGGAGGCAGGTGATTGACATATAAGCTACAGTTTCGTAAAAATAAAATATGATGATGTGTATATGACAAAATTAAATAAATAAGGTGGTGTGTCTCATGACAAGCAAAGGGTGACACGGTCCCTAAGATTGCTCTTCAAGGGTCTTGAAATACCAACTATCCTTGTTGAAGGTTATACCTAATTCTAATAGTTTCTGAAAATCCTTAGCAAAGTCCTTGAAGTATTGATCTTGATCCTTAGCATAAGTCTCCACAATCTTCTTGTATTTTGGATCTTGGATCAAAGCCATGTCAGCTGGTAACATCATTAGATCATCCTTGTTAACGTATTGTTGAGGACCATCCCATTTCTTAAACTCCCACTTCTCACTTAATAGCAGCTTGAAGAATTCATTGGTGAACATATTTGGTGAAGCAGTCCATCTACCAGTGTAACCACTACCTGGACCACTGCTCTTACCTTCGTCATCATCGTCTAAAGTTGGTAAAGGTGGAGCGTTAACGTGACAAGAGCCTAAACAATGGGCACCGATTAAACTAACAACTTCACGATCATTGAACCCGGACATAATCAGCACCCTTGGAAGCATCTGGTAGTTTATTAGTTTGTTGGTATTTCTCATCTAAGTCTTCACGACCTGATCTCCAACCAACCTTTGGACCACCCATTTCTTGAATAGCAGTGACACCTGCTAGAGTATATAGATCACCGTAGGAGATCCATGGGAATTGCTTATGCACTTTTTCCAGGATGTAACGAGCATTTTGTAAACCGGCATTGGCACCATCACCAGCTTCTTGAGAATGTCTCATAGTACCACCAAAGGAACCACCGACACCAAGGGTGCCATCAGAGTTTTTCAAATGGTTGGCAGCTGGACAACTGTGAGATGGAGCATTGGTGTTTAGATCAGGTCTGGTGTAAGTACCAGATTGATGCCATGCTAATCTCGCAAGGACTGGACCAAGACCGATACCTTCATCGTAAGAGTCATAATCTTCAATCAATTGGGCAATTGAGTTGTAAACTTTTTGGTATTCATCCTTTGAATGTTCATCCTTCTTGTTGGCGATGTATGAGATCAATGGAGTGGTTGATGCTATCAAATATTTCCCATTCTTGTTACTTTGTGGGGTTGGCTTTTGAGAAGGCTGATTGAAGTAGTAAGCAGTACCAGCAATGAAAGTTGATGTGGCAAATAAGGAAGCTAATAGTCTCTTATTCACAGAGGCTTTTGTAGACTGAATAAAGATAGAGCTCATCTTTCCTAGTGACTGAATTGATATAACTTCAATTTTAATTGAGACAAACTTCGAAACAGGGGGGGCTCACCACGTTATTTATATGGCCCAATGTGGAGACTCCTCATGATTACAGCCTATATTCCCTGTGTTAATCATCCTCATCGGGCCGAGCCCGCAAAGTGTGCGTAATCCACTTTTTGGCGCTTCTGATTGGTCCGGAAAATTCCCCCATTAGTAATGAGGGGCAACAATGCGTCTAGACTCTTCTCGGAAAAATTACGTAATTATCAATGGAAGGTGGCCATTTTTCAGGGCCATTTTTGACACAAAAACCAGAAAACCCTTCTTTGACAGTAAGAAGTTAGGTCTTGGATATGACTTCCAGGTCTGTGTTGGAGGTTGTTATTTATATAGGAATTCTACAGGTAATGGAACTTGAAGAATACATTGAGGCTTGCTAAGCATCATAATTAGCGGCAAACATCGAAATAAGTCATGTATCGTAGATCTGTTTCAAACAGAAGCAAAGCTATATCTTTCACTCTTCAACTGGTTGATCAAGGTGTATTTTTCATCATCCCCATCAAGTGTTCTTAGCTTTTTAGTTAACTCGTCGATAAAGTTTGTAAAGTTTGTAAATTGGAACTTGAATTTACTCTGGCGGTAGAAGTCTAGGTAACTAGTTGAGCAGCCTCTAATCATCCCAAAGATTAAGCTGACCATCTCGTTGAGGTCCTTGCCAGTGTACAAATGGTTGATTACCAGCAGTTCGATCTCTCTCTTGACGAACAGTGAATCCTTCAAACTTGACAAAGGTGGGAGTAATGGGATGTCAATGAACTCTGATTGCGAGTTGGACGCTTCTTGGTCTTTGGAACTGGAGTCGGTCTTTGGGATAGGTTTGGCTTTGCCACTGATGTTGAACTTGACTAAGAGCGTTCTTGAAATCACTTCATTGTTGTATCTAATCTTGTAATTGATGATTGGCAATTCGATATATGCGCCCTTATGGATTTTCTTATATAGCTCGTTGTAATCGACTTCTATATCAAACATGATGTTTTTGTAATAACCATCAGCCAAAGAGTTCAAGATGATATTAGCTTTGTCCACATCTTGAAATTTCAAAGTATCCAGACTCTTGAGTTTGAAACATTGTTTATAAGCTTGGGGAACACTCAGTTCAACATTGATATTGGCAATGTAATACCTTTTGGTTAATGATGTTTCCAAATCTTGAATCAATTCATCGAGTTCAATGAATGATTTGTATTCGAATTGCTTGAACAGTTGTAAGGATCTTTGTGAAATCTCATGGTACTCTAACAACTTGTTCACTATGGATTTGTTGAAGTTATTAAACCTGCTACTAACATCAACATACTCAACATAATAACCCCTCTCAAATAGTTTTAAGATCTTCTTGTTGTCAAAAACATCTTCAAACTGAACTGAATTCAGCATTATTAACTTCTTGATTCTCTGTTCTTCAGTGGATATCATGGACACAAGTTTCAGAGTGGTGTTGATAGTCAAATCAAAGTATTCACAGCCATTGATCTCATCCTTCTTGATTTGGAAAACTTCCAATTCTTCAATCAGTTCATCCCAACCATCCCATTTGACATCCATCATCCCAAAATAACTGGCCTTCTCCACACCAAGTGCCCTGATCCCATCTCTCCCAAGTAACACTAATCCTAGCCTATCGTTTGGTTGTAACTTGGCCAAAGTAGCCCTGATTATGGTTTGGATCTGATACAGGTGTTCATCATCAGGAACGGTAGAGTCATTGAACAATTGGATCACTAGAATAATGTCTTTGTTCAAAGATTTTGGGATTGGCATTATGGCTTTCTTCATCAGGAATGGTAAGTTCAGGCCCTTAGCAGTAAGTTCATTGAATCTTCTGATCTCTTGAGGGATCTTTATATCTGAACCTTCGATCAAGTCCCAAGAGTTGGTACTCATTTGAATTAATGGAATGTCTGATTTGGTGGCCAATTTGTTTTGGAAATAGTCATAGAACTTAGTGATCAGCACGTTGTTCAACGATTGTACTTGCAGTTCTGGTAAAGTCTGAGTCTTAAACGTTAGGATCAGAGTGTCTTGGTTTCTCTTGTAACAGCTGGAATGGTCCTTCAGTAGGATAGAACCAACTAATTTGTTGAACCGTTCATTCACTAATATCAAGTTTTCATCATCGAAGATGAACGCATAACAAGCTTCCCAATGAAGACCATCGACGCTAATATTCATAAAGTCAAACAACTTCAAGTTCTTGAACTCTTTAAAATTAATACTGGTGTTCTTAATTCCATCATTAAACGAAGTGATGATCTCTTCATGAATCTGTTCTTTCAAACTAGCTTGCTCATCGGATGTCAAACCATAGTCATCCCTTGGCGGGTTTAACTCATTGGTGAAAATGTTCAATAAACTATGCACGGTCTGGTTGCCGCTCAAGTTATACTTAGAATATTCTGGAATCAAGTTCACCTGTGGGATCTTTAAATCATCAGTGTTACATTTAGGAATTGGGGAATTCAAGGTAGAGTTACTTGAGATGGCTGACTTGATGGGAGTTTGGAAACCAGCAGAGTTTTGATTGTCAATGAGTTGGTTTATTGGAGTATATGGGTTGAAGCCACTAATCTGAGGCTTTGGAAGGAACTCAATTGGTGAATCAAGTAGGTTTTGGGATGCGATTGGAGTTGTCAAAGTTTTCGAGTAGATTTCTCCCAAGATCTCTTCGTCTTTTGGCTTGACGTTGACGGAATTGCAAACGGAGCAGCTAGGCAGATCATCAAGGTTCTCCTTGTTCAATGAAAGCATGTAGCAGTCATAATGGCATTGGTGGGTGCAGTCTAGCTCGATGGTCTTCTCGTTTTGTAACTTCAGGGTGATTGGTTCTTCACAGATGGAGCACACCTCTTTGATTATGTTCTTCTGTTTATAGTACAATGGTGAGACTTCATCGAGGTTGTAGTTTTTCTTTTCACTAAAGTTGTAAATCTTATTGTCAGCCCTCTTGACGGTCAACGGGGGTGTCAGAAATGGTTCCAAGTCCAGAGCAGGTGGGAGCTTGGATCTTTTGATGGCTCTCCGAGACGGAGTGGACATGGGACTGTGGAAAAGCCTGCTCATCGACATTGTTCAGTTGGCCGTTAGAAGTTGTGGCCTTCTCAGGAGACTTGAAGGTACGAGCAGAGGAGGATCTTTTAATATAGTTTTCTCCAACCGAGGTGCCAACTGTACCTCAATAACTGATTCAGGCACCTTTGTTTCAAAATGTTTCAAAATTGTCGCCTCAAAAAGTGATATTCATCCAGCCATCAGCAAAGTGTAAAGGAGTAAAGCTAAGTGAGTGAATAGTTACAGCTGTGTTGCCTCTGAGGATCTGAGTGCATCTGAGGGATCCTGAACAGGGCATCAATGCTGGTTTTGTAGCGGTTTGTAGCGGGTTATGAACAAGCATCTTGTAACCTGAGCTGTGTAAGAGCGTTGTTTCCTGCATGTTTACGCATGTAATTTCTTCCCGATACGGAGTATTACCGCTTTGGGTAAATTGACTTGCATAACCTGAAATTAGAGAGATCTCCGATATCCGAACCATTACGTCACGTGAAGCTGAACAAATTCCGGGAACGTTTTTTTTCGCGGGAAAACCTTCCATTATGTGCACTCGATCAATTGTCCAAGATGGAACTCATCAACAAAGATTCTCTCTTCTATTCTCCCAGGCAAAACAGGCTGATCCAATCCTCCCACCTACAAAACGCCACTGTGCTCTCTGCTGCCCGCTGCCCGCTGTCCGCCAAATCGTTGCTGTCCCACCCGCTGTCGGAGCTCTCGCTGCCTTCCACCATCAACAGACGAGACACACACACAATGGAGCTGGCCTCGGGAACAGACCCCTTGATCCCACAGAACTCCCTCAAGGACACGGTATCCATCTTGATCCTGCTTCTGTCGCTACCCCCGCTGGTGTCGGCATCGCTGCTCACGCTCTACATTCTGACTTCCTCATCCCGGTCGTTTGCCCTCAAGCTCTTCAAGAAGGTCTTCAGAACCGTTTCCAAATCCTCCAACGCCACCGTTACCACGGGCACAAACTCCCTGCTACTCCAGAAGGAGAAGGAATCACTGGACCAGAAGCACATTGTCACTTCTTTTCTTTTCATTGGCCTGTTCGACGTTATTATATGTGTCATATTGAAAGTCTCCGCTCCAAACGTGACAAAGTTGGTCTTTGTTCTTGCCAAAGCCATTATTGCTACATCTCTCAGTGGCAGCAATGTCAGAAATGCATTCTTTGCTTGTTTCTTCATAATAAGTTTGGATTATGCTTTCAAAAATCTGATTGTCTTATTGGATGAAAAATTTGATATTGTGATAAGTTCTGATTTGAACTTATTCCCATACTTGTCCAATTTGAAATACCCATTCGCATCTGCTTTAAGTTATTTGTTTTCCCCTTCAAAAAGTACCAAATCGTCCCATTATCAAATCGATTACCCTTACAGTCCTGAAAATCCCCGTGATTTCCTTTTCAAGACTTCCACCTATTTATTAAATTACTTCAGTTTGTTGTTATCCACTCATATCATATTGATTGGCTTCTCATCCGTCTACAAAAACAACTTTATTTCCAAGAATCTTAACCATTTATCCAGTATTGACCCTGATTTTTTACAAACTACTTTTAGTCCATTCTTGTACAAGAAGGAAAAAGATGAAAAGAAGTTGAAAATTGTTGAAATCGAAGTTGACCCATCCATTGCACAATCCGAGATGAGAGTGGAAGCATCTGATATCCTTGATGGCGATGACATTACACCTGCTTCATATCCTTCCAACAGAACTAATGATGAATACTCAAATCCATTGTCAAAATCTTCAATTGTTTCAGAAAATTTCGAAGTGTTCTGCAAGACTCCCTTTACTAAGGCCAAGTCCGTCAAATCCTTACAACCACTTTGGTCTTTAATTGCCACTGCTAGAGTCATGAATCTGAGAAAGGATGTTTACAGCGGTGAAGTCTCTATCGATGATGGAGATAATAATTCTTTGGTGCTATCAAACTATACCAACAACTATGATGAGTATAAATTTTCCAATTACACCAATGATCTCTCCAACAATTCCAAGATTTTGATCTTTGTTGATTACATTGGTGAAACATTGATCTGTTTCCATTTAGAAAATTATAAAGAAGGTTCAATCATTGTTAGAGTCAACGGTGTCATTTGGTATCAAGTCTCAAGTGCGTTCCATAACGACGATGTGTTCTTCATCGTTGGTGGGTTGACCCCTCTTTCTCAATACGATGTCCAGTTCATCATCGAAGAAGAAAATGAACAGAAAGTTACGAAAAAATACTTGATTGATGAGTTGATCGTTAGCACTGTTGATTCCAATGGTGATGATATCTCCACCAACAACAATGTTAAGGCTAAAGTCTCATCACCATTGGACACTTTACAAGATAGTTTGATCACCACCAATGACAATTTGATCAAGGAAAGATTAAATTTAAAGAAACACAAGAAGGAGTATTCCAAGAAGATTGGGTCAATTAAGCAAGATACTGAACAGTTGAAGAAAATCATCGAGAATAGTGATAAGAATGACGAGAAGAATTACAAGAAATTGCTTTCTTTAAGATCATCTTTGAAACAAGTCGAAGAAGAGACGAATAAAGTGGAAACCGAGATCACTGAGATCGAAATTGAAGAAAGTGAAATCAATGAGATCTATACAGTTGAAAAGAGGAAATTCGATTTGGCCCAAAGAATCTTCCAAAACTATAAGAATGCTTTCAACAACAAGGTCAACACCAAGAGAGATCAGTTGAAATCGTTCAATGCTGACATTGAGAACTTGAACAATAAAAAGGAGAGAGTCCAAGCCAAGTTAGATAAGGCCATAAATGAGGTTCAAAGACTGGAAAAGGAAGTTGATGAATTGGTCAAGAATGATTTAGAAAAGAGATTGGATCTCAGAAATAAGAGAATGGAGAAGAGAGATATGCTGTTGAATGAGTTCAAAAAGGAAATCAATAAAATAGAAGAAGGGGTAATGAGGCTGACTAAAGAGAACGAATCTCTAAGAAATGGTCAGCAGCTTCAGCAGCCAACTGGTAGTTTGTCATGAATGTTATGGTTATTGTCATCAGAGCTTGTATTAACGTAGTGTCAAGCTAATTCAATCACTCATCAGCATTGACTTTGGATGATATTGGTTGTGTGCCTTGGAGTAGGAAATAACTGAAAAAGGGCACATGACGGCGCTGATGCCTCTGAATCCGCTCCGAATCCACTACTAACGTTGAACCAACGTAAGTTGAGATTGAAAACTTGATTGATGATGTATTTGTTCAATTATCATTGTACACGAGGAACCTCATCAAGTAATCAATGAATTGGTGATTGTCTTCTGAGATGACAACTTCTTTCCCATCTATCTTGTCCAAGAGCTTCTCATATAAGACGTTATCGACTTCTATACCGTGGAGACTTATCTTTGTAACACCATTAATTACCTGGATGCCAGTGTCCCCAGTTGTGCTCATCACAATATCATTCTTTATGGGCAATCCTTGCTTGGGGCTCCAAAGTTCCAACAATTTCTCCAATATTACAGTGTTGACAACATCGGGGCTCTTTTCAGACCAGCGGAGATCCTTGATACCTGTGAGAGTGTGGTTGTTGGCCAGCACCTCCATACTGGCTAGTTGCGGCCATTTCTTCTTAACTGCAGATAGGGT
>JAKTWU010000400.1:0-16445 GCA_030582435.1 Taiozyma onychis
ACAGTTCCCGGAACTGCTGGAGTTTATCAGCAAGTCCAGCAAGGATTACAACCTGTCGCTCATGTCCATCAAGGCACCACTGAAAAGTGGGCTTTTCACCTACGTGGACGAGCATCCTGAAGTGAAGGCCGTTATCATCGGCACCAGAAGATCAGACCCGTTTGCAGCTGATTTGAAACCGTTGCAACACACAGATCACAGTTGGCCCGATTTAACTCGTATTCACCCGATCTTGGAATGGCATTATGACGAGGTCTGGGCCTTTCTAAAGACGCTGGACGTGGAATACTGTAAACTGTACGACATGGGCTATACCAGCATCGGCGGTATTGATACCACAGTGAGGAACCCAAAGCTTGAGACGAGTAATGGTGAGTTCCTACCGGCATTCCATCTCCATGGTGATGAATTTGAAAGAGAGGGAAGACAGAAAAAAGGCAAGTACTAAAGAGGAATTCAGGCTGTATAGTAAATATCTAAAACACCACTGAAATTCCCCTTTATTCGTAGTATTCATAGTGGAAATGTGGGCAATTTTGGCAATTTTGGCAATTTTGGCGGCCAATTGGCCAACTGTGAATGACATTACTCTGTGCGTGGCCTTACCGTTTTCTTCCTCTTTCAAAAAGAAAATACAAAATTCTGAAACAAAAACCAAATCATCGCCTTTTGTGTGTTTGAAATCGCCTCAAATTCGTTTCACAAACTGTTTCATTCTTGATCAGAGCCCATCTCTTCAAGCTGCTCATCAATACAAACCGCTGTTTCATCGTTTCTGCTTCTTCTGCTGTTCCTGCTGTTCCTGCTGTTCCTGCTGTGCTTTTTTTCCTGCTGTTTATGCTGCTCTCAAACGTTGAATAAGTCATGAAGCTTTCACACTTGTCCATTCTGGCCTTCATCTCGTCGGTTTCCGCCCTGGCTGTGCCTCCCAAGGACCACAACACCCGCAACTACTTCGCCATAGAGATTAACGATGCCACTGCGCTAGACTCAGTGATACAGAGATTCCCTTCGTGGCAGTATGAACACCCAGTAAGGGCCCTAAGAAACCACCACGTCTTTAGCGCCATCAAAGATGAAAACATCATCGCTTTCAACGATGACATGAGCATCCACAGCATACAGAAAAGAGAGTTCCAAGACAACGGTGTCCAGGCCATCCACCCACTCCCTGCAAAGAGACTGCATAAGAGAGCTCCAATACCGATAGAACCTGCCTCTGATTCATCAATGGAAGTTGTCACAAAAGCTCAAGAATTATTCAACATCTCAGACCCGGAATTCAATACTCAATGGCATCTAGTGAATCCTTCATACCCAGGTAATGATGTCAATGTCACTGGCGTCTGGAGCCAGAACATCACTGGTTGGGGGATCGTTACTGCTCTAGTTGATGATGGTTTAGATTATGAAAGTGAGGATCTAAGAGCCAACTTCAACAAAGAAGGGTCCTGGGATTTCAACACCAATTCGAAAATGCCTAAACCAAGATTGAGAGATGACTATCATGGTACTAGATGTGCCGGTGAGATTGCTGCTGTTAAGAATGATGTTTGTGGGATTGGTGTCGCTTATAACTCACAAGTTGCCGGCATTAGAATCCTATCGGGCGAAATCACCGTTGAAGACGAAGCTGCTGCTCTTGTTTATGGTCTAGATCAAAATGATATCTATTCATGTTCTTGGGGCCCTCCAGATGATGGTAAATCCATGCAAGCTCCTGAATCTCTGGTCAAGAAGGCCTTAGTCAGAGGTGTTACTGAAGGTCGAGATGGTAAAGGTGCTGTCTACGTTTATGCTTCCGGTAATGGTGGTGTCCATGGAGACAATTGTAACTATGATGGCTATACTAACAGTATCTACTCCATCACCGTTGGTGCCATAGATCATAAAGGTCTACATCCTCCATATTCAGAATCATGTTCAGCTGTCTTAGTTGTCACTTACAGTTCTGGTTCTGGTGAACACATCCATTCCACAGATATCAAAAACACATGTACAGATAATCATGGTGGTACTTCTGCTGCTGCTCCATTGGCTGCTGGTATCTACTCTTTGGTTTTGAACGCTAATCCAAACTTGACCTGGAGGGATGTTCAATACTTGACAATCAAAACTTCAGTGATGGTTAATGAAAACGATGGTGATTGGCAAGAAACACATTTAAGCACTTATTCACATAAGTATGGTTATGGTAAACTTGATGCTTATAAAATTGTCGAGATGGCCAAGACTTGGGAGAATGTCAATGAGCAAGTCAATGCCACTACAGAAGTTGTCAAGCCAAATATAGCCATTTCCAAAACCGATGATGATGGTTATTCTCATGATTTCGCAATTACAAAAGAAACATTACAAGATTTCAAGAATATTGAACACATCGTTCTGACTTTGAACATGGATACTACAATCCGTGGTCAAGTTTCTGTTGATTTGATCTCCCCCTCCGGTGTTGTTTCACACTTGGGTGTTGTTAGACCAAAGGATATTTCAAGGGAAGGTTTCCAGAATTGGAACTTCATGAGTGTTGCTCATTGGGGTGATGAAGATTTTGCTGGAAATTGGACTGTGAAGGTTCGAAACCATGATGAAAGAAATAACGTTCATTTCAAAGATTTCCAGTTGAAATTCTTTGGTCAAAAGAGAAGCGAAGAATCAAAGGAAGTTAAACCTTCTTCCTCCTCTTTGGCTGTTTCTGAACCAACATCTTCTTCAACTTCAAGTCTTGAACCAACAACCACTACTGGAATTGACACTGACACTGAAAATGACACTGAAGAGGATGGGAAGTATACCCAGAGCAAATCCTATTTCGCTGAATATGGTCTAACACTGATCGTTGTTGGATTTATCATTCTTCTGGCTTATTTCAAGCTTATCGCTGGTAAGGCCAAAAAGAGAAGAGAACAGTTTGAATTTGATATCATCAGACCTGAGGACGAATCGGATTCTGATTTCGAACTCGATAATAGGTTTAACAATGATGATGATGATAATGATGATAATGATGATGATGATGAAGATTATGACGAAAGCAATTTAGACAACAGTTTCCCAGACTCCCATAGAGATGATAGTTTTGATTTGGAGAACGAAGATGGTGGAAATAGACATAGTAAATAAGTTAAAAATTCAGGTATTTTCAGTTTGGATATAAAATTGAAAATCATTAATGCATTTAAAGAATCACTACGTATAATCAATTCTAAAAACAATTAAAACTTTTGACCTCTCTTTTTGTCAGTCATTTCCTCACATTCATTAAAATAAAAACTGAACCCTCAATGTCTCTAAACTTGTTTAATAGTACTCTCTTTGTTCTCTTCGTCATACTCGATGTCAATCCACTTATTACTCTTACTGTCTCTCTTCAATTCACCAGTTGGGAAATAATGGTAATTAGTCTTTACAGAAATGGCAAACGGGACATTATCAAATGACACCAATCTGACTTTGCAATAGGTTTCATCAGGGATTGTTCTCACAACTTTAAGAAATTCCTCTAAAGTTGGAGTCTCAAAATCATTGACATGCGTGATGAAATTAGTTGGACTGATACCGTATTGCTTAGCAGGACAACCACGGGCTCTGTTAGTGACATAAACGTGAGATGGTAGATTAGTCATCGATTGTCTAACAGCATGATGTGGGGTTTGTATGATGGCACCATTCCAGAAGACTAAATGGTCAGTGGATTTGATCTCAACAGTGTTGATCTTGATGTGTTGTTCATGCTTTCTTCTGACAATGTGAAAATCAATTGTTTCTTTACCTGTGACTGAAGTGATGTCATTGATGGTGAAGACAGGTTTGTCATCAATTGAAAGAACGATATCACCAGGTTCCAAGTTTGGTTCATCATTTTGAACCTCTGGACATGTGGTTCTTGACACAGTGATGAATTGTAATCTATCCTTACCGGAGTTTTCAATTCTTTCAATCCATTGATCGGCAACACCTCTGAGTCTAGCTTGTGATAACGAAATAGCAAAAAATTCAGCATCCACAATCTTTAGTTTTGGTTCTGGTTTCTCGTTGTTTTGGAAAGTCTTCAAGACGTTGGCTAGTTCAGTGACATCAAGACCCATTTTGTAGACCGAGTCAGTATCGTTCTTAACTTCACCCATGAATGACAACCAGATTGCTCTGATAGTCCCGTCTTTATCAGCAAGAACACCAGATAAACAATCACTGGATAAGTTTGTGTCCAAAGAGACGGTCTCTAAATTTGAAGCTCTGTAACGTGGAGAAACGACGTTTCTTGGAACATTAACGGTAGCAATATCTGAAACTTTGGTATCGGTAGAGACAACTCTGTAATTGTAGTTGTAACCAATGAAAACAACTTTATCACCTCGCTTCAATGGAGTTTCTGAGAATTTTGGAGTCAGCACAGGAGTCTTGACCAAAGAAGGGTCATATTTCACGATAGCATAATTCTGAGTTGGGTGTAAGAACTCAACGGTGGCGTTGATAATCAATGATTCAGCAAATGTCAATTGAACATCTAGACAGTCATGAGGCACTAAATATCTTGAGCATAGAGCATAACCTTTCTTTGAATCAATGATCAAACCATAGCCTCTTCTTCTTAATGAGGGGAAAGACTCAACAGGAACATGGATGAATGAGCTTATCATGACGAAACTTTTACTCAACTTGGCACACTCTGGATATTCCACAGGGATATCAATGAACTTGACAGCTTTTGGTTCCTGTGGAACAGCAGGTAAAGCATCGCCAAGTTCTTCGAAATCCCATAGACCTGTTTCATCGTTTCTGGTGGCAATTCTAAATTGTGTGCACCAATGACGATCAACATAGATGGTTGAGAGCATTGGGGAATGTAGATCTGTGATGTGTCTAAAAGTAATGGCAATCCTTGATTTGTCTGGAACAGTCTTCATAACTTCAATCAGATGATCTAAATCTTTGATATCAACATCGTTCACAGAATCAAGAACCCACCCCATTGGTTCGGTATTGTCTAATAAGAAGGAACCAGTACCATTGTTGACAAAGACACCTTTAACTGGGATGGCATAGATTCTAGCCATCTGGTAACTCATGTCATTGAAAGAGGCACCGGCGACCTCTAAGTATCTATCTGGAGAAATACTGTGTAAATCTTGAACCTTGGTCTTAACAGTCACATCTTGACCGCCTCTTTGAACCACGATTTCAACTTCTTGGCCAATAGATGAGTCAAAGATCTCGTCTACCTTGATAAAAGTTGAGATATCTTGACCATTGATTGAGATCAAAGTATCACCTTCTTTGATAAGTGAGTCAGCTGGGCCCTCCGGCAGAATAACTTCAGCGACCAATAGACCAATGATGTTTGGAAATTTTGAACGAACTTTATCCTCAGCTTCAGTGGATAAACCTAGACGACGACATTCATCGAAAGGTCTTAGGATCCATTGAACTTGGATTGTACCTCTAGTGATTGGTTTACTCTCTTGTATACACTTCAAGGCTCTAGCGACACGGTATAACGGCAGGAAATAATCAGTTGAGGCTTCAGTGGAACCGCCAGCTTGTAAGGCAACAGCGTTACCCTCAGCATCAACAACTGGGGAGCCCGAAGAGCCACCGGAGGCACTGGCAGCGGCCTGGATATATTCTGTGTTGAAGTCATTGTAAGTCAAACCACCGTATTCAGGGGCGTTACGGTCTAATCTGGAAATGAAACCACTCAAGATGGATAGCTTTTCACCAGCATCGTTACCAACGACTCTGATTTCACAGCCAACTTGAGCTAACTCTGGTCTTAAGTCTAATGATTGGATCTTCATGTACTTGATCTCTTTTGGTTCAAACTTCAAGAACCCAAAATCATGCACTGGGTCTCTATAGATTGGTTTCACAACAGCTTCTTCATGGTTATCAAACACAACGTAACCGGTGAAAGGACCAGCGCCAACAACATGTCTATTAGTCAAGATGATACCTCTTTCAGCATCGACAACGAAACCAGTGGCTTCTGATACAACTGGGGCATCACAATCGAAACTGGCTGTTTGTGCGAAATGGATGGAGACGACGGACTTGACGACTTTGTCGATAGTGTCACGCCATTGACCATTGATAAAAGTGTCACTGGCATAAGCTGGAGTATCTATGACGGATTCGTCTTCAGAAACCATCTCTATGTCTATGTTCTCTAGCGGCTTGATCTTCTTTGATTGGTGCTCTTCGACGCCATTGATGGAATTGGCTCTCTTTATACTTGACATTGTGAATCTTCTATGATGGATGTATGTATGCTTGAATGATTTAAATGCGAATGGATGCTTAAAAGAAGGAATGCAACGTGAGGAAGGGATCAATCTGGGAAGCAACCTTAGCATAAAACAAGCGAATGTCTACCACTAAGCGTGATTCGGTTACTAATCTTCTACTTTGAGCAAGATCTAAACGATTTTTATCAGCTTTGTGCCACTGAAAAGTTTTTGTGATCGATTTTCTAAAAACTTTTGAAGTGCTCCTACCAGCTCTAGTACGAGATACCGACGCTCTCGGATCTAGAGATCGGACTTTGTTAATTGTGAACGCCACTGAAGAGTTGCAAATCTGAAAAATAGTGCAGGTAGTGTCTTTAAAGATCTATTGTATACTAATACATATTAATCATTTTTCAGCTATATGGTAGAAATTGTTTTATTTCCTGGAAGTGAATATTTTAATTCCAAATAAACATCGCTATAAAGATTCCTTTATATCTATGAAATCAATAAAACACAAATTGATGATTACATTCACAACAAACTAATACAGTGTAAATATAACCTCATTGATATGGAAGCATGCATTTGACAACATATTTAAACAAACCTACAAGTTCTTGGAAGCAGTTTCCTTGTTTACCTAATGGGAATTCATGATACTGAAAAATACCGAGTTTGTAATCAAAAAAAGTGCGTAATATGCAGCATGATCTCCCTCTAGAGCCTAGAATGTGAGTTACTTTCGTTCACGACGCGTCTGTCTATGGCGCCTAAAAATTCAAAACAAACAAAACACCACTATAAACATCAACCGAAGAAAGTATTAATCATTAACTAATAACCAAGTGAAAAACTACAATTAAAGATATCTAACAAAAATTCATTTAATATACAAACCATTAAACCCATAAAATAATTTCCCATCATAAAAGCATTAAAATATCAAATTTATAATTCTTGAGAAGCTTTACCTTTAGTTGATTTCTTTGGTAATAAGTTTTGGTGAATGTTTGGCAAAACACCACCTTGAGCAATAGTGACATGACCTAATAGCTTGTTCAATTCTTCATCGTTTCTGATGGCTAATTGTAAGTGTCTTGGGATGATTCTGGTCTTCTTGTTGTCTCTGGCAGCGTTACCAGCTAATTCTAAGATTTCAGCAGCCAAGTACTCCAAGACGGCAGTTAAGTAGACTGGAGCACCTGAACCGACACGTTGAGCGTAGTTACCCTTTCTTAGTAATCTGTGAACTCTACCGACTGGGAAAGTTAAACCAGCTTTGGCTGATCTTGATTGAGAAGCTTTTTCTGAAGAACCGGCTTTACCACCTTTACCACCTGACATTGTTGTTAATTATAATTGACTTAGTTAAGAAGTTATTGAAGAGGAAAACAATTTATTCTCTGTGTACAAGTGGGAATTGGTCGGTTTATATAATTTCCACAGATTTGACCCACTGTTTTCTCTGTTTCAATTGGGGCCATGTGGTAAATAGCAAAAGTCCCCTATTTCCCGAGATATCAGCCAATTAAAACACAGGATTTATTTTGCCACTGTTCTGAAATTTACTGTTTTCAGGATGTAATTTTCAGAATGCTGAAATTGTTGTTCTTTTATTGAAAAATTCAGCTTTTTTTAAATAAAATTCATCTTTGCTGTAATTTTCAACTTCAGGTTGTCGTTGGTACAAAAATTGAGAAAACGTTCTGAAATTTACTGTGATTTTGAAAACTAAGTATGCTCTTGGGGAATAAATCACGGTGTAAATTGTAGCATCGCTATAAACCCACTTTTTGAAGAACCAAATAAACAAAAGAGTATATAAAGCACCTTTATCCCCCCCTTCCGAATTTGAATCAATTTTAGTAACTGTTTTACCATCTTCATATATCAATCGAATTACAATGGCCCCAAAAGCTGAAAAGAAACCTGCCTCAAAAGCCCCAGCTGAAAAGAAACCAGCTGCTAAGAAGACCTCTTCATCTTCTGAAGGTCCAAAGAAGAGAAGTAAAGCCAGAAAGGAAACCTACGCTTCATACATCTACAAAGTTTTAAAACAAACTCATCCAGATACCGGTATTTCCCAAAAGGCCATGTCCATCATGAACTCATTCGTCAACGATATCTTTGAAAGAATCGCTTCTGAAGCCTCCAAGTTAGCTGCTTACAACAAGAAATCAACCATCTCTGCTAGAGAAATCCAAACTGCTGTCAGATTGATCTTACCAGGTGAATTGGCTAAACACGCTGTTTCTGAAGGTACCAGAGCTGTTACCAAATACTCTTCTTCAACTTCTGCTTAAGTTTTATGACTTGTGTCTTTTTATATATTTAATGTGTTATGTTATCGGGTTTGTTTGGGTTAGTGACTTAAATGTATATTAGTAATTAGGTATTAAGCTTGTAGCATTGCAAGAATTGCAGTATGGTAAGGTGCACCTACTGCCAACTCTGCTTGAGAATAAATTTTGATCTTTGTTTACTGTTACCGTGTTTTTTCCAAACGCGATGAGTGTTAGAGTGTATACTTTGGAGATAAACCTTGGATGTCTCAGTTATTGATGAAGAAAAGGTAAACATGGTCCCCATATGAGATATCTCATTCTTGAAACCTTGTTCTTATTAAATTTGCATTGTATAGATTGTGAAACTTATTAGTGTCGTTACATTACTATGGTTATGAGCACTTAAGGGACCAACGCTTCAAACCAGATTCCAACGTCGACATAAAATATAAACTGATCCAAAGACTTAATCTCGATAAGTCCAGAATCAACACCTGAACAATGTCCAAAAGACGCCCACAGCAAGCCAAGAAGGATGTCAACCCCTTCATGGAGGCCTTGAAGCTTTATGAGGACAAACACTACAGAAAATCTCTGAAACTGACCGAGGCCATCTTGAAGAAGAATTCCAACAGTGCTGAAGCCTTAGCCTTGAAGGCCCTAAACTTGCACTTTCTGAAAGAAGCTGACGAATCAGAGCTTTACATCAACAAGTGCATCGAGAAGGATCCTCTCCACCCGACTGCCAACCATATTCTAGGTATCTTAAGAAGAGTCCAATTGAGATATGTTGAAGCTGCTAAATTCTTCAAACAAGCCTTGGACGCAGGTTCCGCCAATAAACAAATTTGGAGAGATTTGAGTGTCATGGAATTACAGAACCGTGATTACAAGTCTGTCCAAAAGTCGAGACATACTTACCTGGAAGAATTCGTAGGTTTCAGAGCCAACTGGACCGGTCTTGGTGTTGCGCACTTTTTGAATGGTGACTTCGATGCTGCTGAGAGAACTTTGACCAAGTTTGAAGATTTAGCTAAAGGTAAATTGAGTGAAGCGGAAGCTTTTGAACATTCTGAGTTACAGTTGTTCAAGAACCATGTCATTGCCGAGCAATCTGCCGAACGTGCCTTAAAAGATTTAGATGAAATTGACACTTTTGACAAGCTGGATGAATTGGAATTGAAAGGGAAATATTTGTTGAAGACCGGTGACTACACCAAGGCTGCTAAGGTCTACAGAACACTTCTAAAGAGAAACCCAGACGACATTAGATACTACAGCTTCTTGGAGATTTCCTTGAAAACTTTCACCAAGTCTGAAAAGTTTAGAGATTCCCTATACCAGAAACTTCAAAAGTTCTATCCAAAATCAGATGCTCCAAAATTCATCCCATTGACCTTCACGTCTGGTGACCTATTCAAACAAAGGGCTGAAGACTATATTTTAGGTCAATTGAAACGTGGTGTTCCTGCTACTTTCACTAATGTCAAACCTTTGTACAAAGACCCTTCAAAGGCTGCCGTTATTGAAGAGATTGTCTTGAGATTTGCCAACACTGAATTAGACCCACTGGTTCATGTCTGGACTTTGTACTTCTTGGCTCAGAACTACCTTCAATTGAAAGATTTGGCCAAAGCTAAAGAATACATTGATTCTGCCATCAAACATACTCCAACTCTGGTTGAATTGTACATCTTGAAAGCCAGAATTCTAAAACATTACGGTGACTTCAAAAGTGCAGCTGACGTTATGAATGAAGGCCGTCTGATTGATCTACAAGATCGTTTCATCAACTCGAAGACTGTTAAGTACTACTCACGTGCCAATGACATTGAGAAGGCCACTGAAGTCGTTTCATTGTTCACCAAGAATGACGACAGCATTAATGGCGTTAAAGACCTACATACCATGCAGGCCTCTTGGTTCCTGATTGAGAATGCTGAATCTTATTTGAGATTATACCAAGAAGCTGTTGCAAAAAAAGACTCTGAAGCTGCTATGAGAAATGGTGGGTTGGCTTTGAAGAGATTTAAAGCCATTGTTAAAGTCTTTGAGGAGCACTATAATGATCAGTTAGACTTTCATACTTTCTGTATGAGAAGAGGTACAGCGAGAGCCTACATCGAAATGTTGACCTGGGAAGATAGAATTTATACATCCCCAGTTTATGTTCGTGCTGTTGTTGGAGCTTCAAAGATCTTATTCGGTGATAAATTGGCTAAAGAGGAGGAAGATAAGACTAAAAAGAAAGATAAGAACAGATTCAAAGTTTTGGAAGAAGAAAAGAAGAAAATTCTGGCCTACACTGACGATGATGATGTCTTTGGTGCTAAGTTATATGACGCTGAATGGTTACCACTATTTGCTGAGTTCTTTGATCATTTGATCAAACAAGGTGGTGATTTAATCAGTACTAATGATTTACAATTCCATTACCAATTCAAGTTGAATAAGGTCGCCTTGGCTCTTGCTGCTCTTGGTAAATTGAAAAAGGCTACTCATGACCAATATGAATTCATTCCAGCTTATTTACTCACCTTGAAGATCAAGACCGAAGGCTTTAGTAAGGTTTTAGCTGAAAAGGGTATTGAGAAGAATTTCCCTGGTGTAGAGGTTGAGTTTGACTCATTGGTTAAGAAATACCTGAAGTTGGATGAGCTCAAATCGTTACTTGGTTATGCTAAGTTATTGAACTTGGGCCTTGGTGATAAGACTGTTTTACTAGAGCATTTACAAAAGCTAGAACCTCTTGAACAGTTTCAAGTTTTGAGCGA
The DNA here is from genome assembly GCA_030582435.1 of Taiozyma onychis. NCBI lineage: Eukaryota > Fungi > Ascomycota > Saccharomycetes > Phaffomycetales > Wickerhamomycetaceae > Taiozyma > Taiozyma onychis. Next base: position 11,290 of record JAKTWU010000400.1, read on the forward strand.
ACTGACAAAATAGATCTGATTAAAGTGAGAGAAGTTAGTTTGTAGTCGCGTTTCTTCTTTAGTTGACCTGGTTATTTACTTTATTATCCTGAGAGTGTAAAAGTAGTTGTATTATCTTCAGTTTATAAAATGATACTGTCAGCACTACCGGCTCCGATTGGGAAAGTTTGAAATCAGTATTTAGCAAGCTGCATAGAACTCTCATTCAGATTTTTGTTACCAGGGCGACAAGCTATAGATACCCCGTTGGTTAGGACACGCTCTCTGTGATTTATCGGAATAAAAGAATCTCTTTGAACTTGTTCATTAACCACTTTGAATAAGCGAAGATTTGTCAATTTTTGCTGCTGAGAATTTAAAACACTTTCAATGGACTTAGAGGCACAAGAGGAAACACACTGGTGGTCACGTTTCTCACGTCAGGGCATCCGTTTAGGTTCTTCGTCCCCTGAAGAGCAGGTGACTGAGGGCTGGCTGAATCTCTCACAATGGGACAAATTTCTGCTTTTCGCCATCACTATGGGTGGGTCCCTCAGCTGCTTCATCATATGCTTCCTGACGTTGCCCTTTATTGCTCTGAAACCTAAGAAGTTTGGTGTCTTTTGGTCTTTGGGCTCCATTTTGTTCCTTGTCAGTTTTGTGATATTACAAGGGAAATACTTCATTGACAATCTATTGAAAAAAGATAGGATATGGTTTACTGCTAGCTTCCTAGGAAGTATCATTGCGACGTTAGTCTCAAGCTTGGTGTTTAAGAGTTTCCTGCTGAGTTTGTTGGCTTGTGTGACACAGATTGTTGTAAGCATGGTCTACACTGTGAGTTATTTCCCAGGTTCCAGCCTACTGTGGACTGGTATTACCAGCTCACAGGACTGGTTAAATAGTTGATGGATTGATGATGCTTAGGTTGTCTATAGAAACAATAAAGTTAAAGATTACATTTTGTCATGGGGGTAATGTGTGAACGGGATGAATATGAAGGGCGAAATTGACAGTTGTCTAACTTCGGAAAGATCGGTCGTCACACGTGAATAATCCTCAAGGATATCATGACTTCACGTCAGAGAGTTTTATCCTATTGTTGAAAATCGCAGTAGCCACCGTTAGTTTAGCTTATGAAAGCTCTTTAATGGTAAAATCTTTAGATGACCTTCAAATTTTTCCAGAGAATTGCTTCAAATGCCTTTATTCTTGGAGACCACATCAGCAATACCTGTAGATTCCAGATTGTTGAGCAAGCATAGATCTTGTAGGTGCAAAATCTGGAAACAGTAACTTTGTTATCACTGACAGCCTTATCAAGCGTAGGCGAAACGTTGAAGAAAGGTCTTTCGAAATTGAAAATATTCTTGAAACTGTGGCGTCATTTTTGACACATTTTTGCTGCCCTAACCATAAATGATTCGTAATCATCACCGAGTCTCGAGAGTGGATCTCAGATCAGATGGTGATTCACACACAGGTCATCGTCTTCCAGAGGACACAATAGACACGACGAGCTAGAACCACACGATGAGTGTTTACACAGAATTAACACCGCTGATGCCGATACCCAGCAACTACGAGCTGGAGGAAGATGAGACTATTGATAACCCGATAGCAGCCACATCGGGAACGACTTCACTACTGCCACCAGAGGACCCTCCACACGGTCGCCACTTGGGACTGTACTCCACAATAGTGCTCTTTGTCTGCCGGATGGTTGGTTCAGGGATCTTCGCCACCCCAGGTGGGATCTATTCAGATGTTGGTGGCTCTGTTCCTTTGTTCCTGGCGATCTGGATCTCAGGTGCATTGATTGCAGTTAGTGGTTTAAGCGTTTACCTTGAGCTCGGATCACTGTTGCCTAGGTCTGGTGCTACCAAGGTGTTCCTAGAATACATCTTCCCAAACCCGAGATACTTTGCCACATTCATCTTTGGCGCCTTCAATGTTTTCTTCAATATTTCTGGTGGCAACGCGTTGGTCTTTGGTCAATACACCAGATATGCTTTGGGATTAGAAGCTGACGAGAAGCAAGCTCGTAATTTGGGACTGGGCCTAATGCTATTTGCATTGATTGTTCATGGTGCTTCCAGAAAATTTGGGATGTTTGTCCAGAATTTCGTGGGAAGTATCAAACTGCTACTATCTTCATTGATGATTTTTGCTGCTATCTATGTCATGGTCTTACCAAGCTCCATCACAGGGATCAAGAACCAACTGACATGGGAATCACTAGTACAGAAACCGGATTTGTCCAAGACTTCACTGACTGTCATCTCAGGTGCTGTGCTGAGGGCAATTTACTCATTTGGTGGTTGGACTACTCCACATATGGTCCAAAACGAGATTAAAGACCCAATCAGAACATTGAAAATTGCAGCCCCATTCTCAATGGTGTTTGTCATCACTTTATACATGCTGCTGAACCTTGCATACTTGATTGTGATTCCATCGCCAGAAATCTTGGAAAGTGGTGAATTGGTTGGTGCCATGTTGTTCCAGGCGTTGTTCGGTGAAGTCATCGGTCGTCGCTTCTTATCATCCATCATTGCCATCTCATCAGCCAGCACCCTTTTGGTTGTTGTCTATGCTGACTCAAACTTGATCCAGAGCATAGCAAGAGAAGGTTTCTTACCATTCTCAAAATCATTAGCATCAAACCGTCCATTCGGCACCCCTTTAGCTGCACTAGTCCTCAACATCACCATCTCCACAAGTGTGCTATTCTTACCAAAGACTGGAAGTCTATATAACTACATTGTCTCCATGCAAGTCTACCCAAACCAGTTATTCCATGCCCTTTTATGTATCGGGATCTTCAAAGCTAGAAGTCGGTTCCCAAACATTAAGGCCCCGATTAGAGCTCCTTATATTGCCATAATGTTCTGCTTTGTCTCATCAACAGTCATCTTCATCGCTCCAATGACTGATCCAAGAGGTTTAATCACCAGTTATTCCTTTGGTGGGTTGGTTCTTTTCGCGTTGACTACAGTGTACTGGGGTATAATTGTGAAGGTTCGTCCATGGATTGGAGGCTACAAAATCGTTAGAAGAACAGTTGAACTGGATGATGGCTTGAAAATAAAGCATTGGAAGAAAATATATAAATAATAGATGATTATTATACATGAAATCGCTGTACAGTATTCAACACCTAATCTCTTTTTAATCTTTTTATAGTCTCCTTTTGCAGAGGTTTGAGAAGGATTACACACTATCGAAAACACCATTATATTTATAATTCAAAGTATGTGCATGTTTTGTTAGAATATATTACAAACTGTATTTATTATCCCCTTATAATAATGTGTCACCATATCAGAAGCTCTATTTAGCACCAGTGCCGAAGAACTTGTTGAAACCAACCAAAGTGAATCTGTATCTCACATCACCAGCATCTAATCTAGTTAAAGCTTGTGACACATTTTCTTCATTCATCCAAGGTTTCAACCCATGGGGCAAACTTGTGCTCAACAGCCAAGTTAAATAGTTCAATGGCTTCTTCCCTTGAACCTATAGCAGAGGAACATATGGAAGAACCATTGGAGAAGAAAGTGAATGGGTTGATATCGAATTTCTCATCGATATGAGGTAGACCCACAGAGATGAAAGGTCTATTAACTTTCAGGATAGGGATAAATTTTGATAGGTCCAAATCGGCCGTAGAAGTGGCACAGTTCAACACCAAGTGGAACTTGTCAAACAGTGGAACAGACCAGTTTGGATCAGCTCCCGTGGCAACAAATTCATCAGCACCCATTTTGAGGGAATCTTCCTTCTTGGAGTTTGATCTTGAGAAGGCGGTAACATTGGCACCTAAAGCCTTAGCAATCATGATGACCATGTGACCCAGACCACCGATACCAATGATACCAATGTTTGGAACTTCACCTTTAGCTAAGACGCCTTCGATGGATCTCTTGATTGGGGAATAGACGGTCAAACCACCACATTGTAATGGGGCGACCAGATGAGATTCAATACCTTCTGGGATTGGGAAGACCAAGTTTTCATTAGCTCTAACATGGGAGGCGTAACCACCTTATGAAACGTAACCGTCAGCGTATCTGGAGGCATATGTACCAACTGAGTTTGGACAGTATTGTTCGTTACCAGATTTACATCTGGAGCATTCACCGCAACAAGAAGCTTGGGCACCTAAACCAACTCTGTCACCAAGTTTCAAACCAAGAGAACACTCATCACCTAATTTGATAACTTTACCAACGATTTCATGACCGACACATTGAGTCTTTGGACCATAAATGGAGGATAGACATTTCAATGGATCGTGAGACCATTCGTTTTTCAAGGTGAATAGTTCAGAGGCACAAACACCGCAACATTCAATCTCAATATCAACGTCCTTTGGACCAAACTTCTTTGGTTCATAAGAGGTCAGCTTTGGATGAGACCATTCTGAAGGATCAGAAACGGCAAAACCTTTGAATTCGTTTGGGTAATCGACGGTGGTAGCGGAGGAAATCTTTGTACGGTGAGCTCTGCAGCAATTGAGTAAAAAGAAAACCTGAAAGAAACAGTAGAAGGTTGAAATAACAAACAATAGTAACTTCGACTTTATCATGCATTTTCGCTTAATTTCTACAGTTTGCTGTTGAAATAGGGTTTTACATCTTTAGATAAGAATGTAAAAAGATGCAGAATCGGAAATAACGGAAATTTGTCTTTGAAAGGCCCGTTAATTCCATAGAAAGAGGCATAAGTGATCCAATTCACCTGTTTTAGTCCAATTTCAAGTGATTAATAAACTCAGATTTGCTCCTCTTAGTTCGCACAATGTTAGTGGACTTTGCGGGACCTGATACCCCTCTGATAAGAACTCCGAAAAAGGAAAGCGAAAGCGTATATCCATATTTAAAGTGGTAAAAGGCGAGACACGAGTAGTGGAGAACTAGTACTATACAGTTTGATCTCTGACTAATAATCTACAAGAGCTTTGAAAGCAAAATATGTAGGTGCAACCGAGAAACAAGTATCCGCATCAGTCATTACACACACACCTTCAGGATTATTGAAAAAGAACGTGGCGTTAAATTATATTTATCATGAAGAACTAAAATAAAGTATAATATGCAGTATTATTGATGATGACTCCCCTATAATCAATTTCTAATAATAAAGGATTTAATGCCTTGACCTAAGAGCCCACC
>JAKTWU010000401.1:0-16307 GCA_030582435.1 Taiozyma onychis
AGTTTATTAGTTTACTGATGATGAAGACTTCCTCTCTGGATGCTTGCTTAGTGATCTTATTGGTCTGACACACTCTTTGAAACACCCTTCAATTGATTGCCCACCAATTCGATATTTGATACAAAGCTCATCTTGACAATGAGACAACCTGACTGTCTCACTCTAATTCGTGCCTCCAGCTTTCTTTGATAATTCCCACAACGTAATCACAGTGATTGCCCTTGACTCTCTGACTGGCATTAACATACTTTGATTGATTATTGAGTTGTCCTCTTGAAAAGTCTTTCTGATTAAAAAGTTGAAAAATTGTTTTTCAATTGTTTTTCAATTGACAGTACAAGAGGAAGCGACCCAACCATTGCACTCTTTTTTTCATCCGCGAAACTTCCCTCTTTCGATGCTTGTATGGGACAAAAGAGAGTTTCGCGAATTCTGATCCTTGAGCTTTCTGGTTCGGGGCAACACACAAATGCGATCTTCATGGAAATTCACAGTCACAAAGACAGAAACCATCCAAACACCAATTGAGGCCGAATGAATATTGAAAAACTCGAGAAAAACCGCCTCCACAGGGATTCGAATGGGGACACACACTAAAACCCATTTCACTTTCATTACCACATTAGGAAGTCGAGCATTCCACCAATAAAAATCAATGAAAACCAGAAATTTTGTTCTGCTAAAAAAATCATTCGAGTTTGAAGAGAAAAACAAAGATTCAGAAGATAATCATATTTACAACTCTGAGTTCAACAGGCCCCTCTTTAATATCAACAATGTTTGCTCTAAGATCAAGACTAATCGCCCGTCAATCAATCCGTTCTTTTTCCTCCGCCAGAATTTTGGCCAATGCTTCCAAACCTGTTAAAACTGCAAAGACTTTAGCCGAAGTTGATGGTCCTGAATCATTGATTTCCACTGGTGCTAAACCAGGTACTTTCCCAACTGATATCGAACAAGCCACCGGTTTAGAAAGATTAGAACTGTTGGCCAAGCTAGAAGGTATTGAAATCTTCGACACCAAGCCTTTAGACTCTTCAAGAAGAGGTACTTTAGCTGACCCAATCATTGTTGAAAGTTATGATGATTACCGTTATGTTGGTTGTACTGGTTCTCCAGCCGACTCTCATAGTATCCAATGGTTGAAACCAACTGTTGACCACGTCGGGAGATGTTGGGAATGTGGTTCAGTTTACAAATTAAAACCAGTTGGTGTCCCACAAGATGATCATCATTAAAGAATGAATGTTTGTCAATACAGATTAGAGATCCATTGTTTTAATTATGATTGAATGAGTTTTATCAAATTAGGCGAGGAGGTGATCAAGAGGAAGATATATGTGTGCATGAAGATGTGGATTATTAGGTGGTTTTTATATCATTTTATTATATTATTGAATATCATCATTCATAATGTCATCAAATATAACAGAAATTTAAGAGAGAAAAGAGAAGAGAAGGAAACTTTAGAAGAAAGATAGGAGATTATACGGAGGTGAATGATTTGGATTGGAGAAAAGAGAATGTGATTTTTGTTCCTAAGGGTTTATCAAAATTTTATAGACACTCACCAACCTTGGGACATTAAGCTTCTTGTTACCTAATCCTATTTTCACAAGGATTTATTTTTTATTGTTATTGTTATTCATCAAAGTTGATCTTCTACACTTATATTCATCATGAAATATTTATAATTATTAGTACGTTTGAAAAGAGTTAATTGTACATGTTATCGTATCGTATATTCTCTTTATATGTGGGGGTTGCCCGAGAAAATCGAGAAAGTTGCGAAATCAAATTCAAAGTACCAGTACTAACTTAAGTAAGTACGACACCCAATTGTCACTCCCATGAACAAACCACAAGTCCTCTTCATCGCTGATCTGGATGAGTCGCTCCCAGAGTTTCTTGAATTCCAGTCCAAGTTTGAAATCATTAGATATCACTTGACGACTAAAGAGGAATTGATCTCCAAGTTATCAACAGAATTCCACAACATCCAAGCAATTTATTCCGGCTGGTTAGGGTTCATGCCTATTGGTGGGTTGACCAGTGATATTGTAGACCAATTACCAGACACTGTGAAAGTTGTCACTACTTGTGCTGTTGGTTATGATCCATACGACGTTCAGAGTTTAAAGGCTAGAGGCATTCAATTCTACAACACACCGTCCTTAGGTGCTGAATCGGTAGCTGATACTATCCTGTGGCATGTCTTGGAGGCCTTTAGACATTTCACCAGGTTTCAAAACTATGCTCGTGAGTATGGTCATACTGTGAAGGCACGTGGTGTGTTACATTCGAACGCTTGGGATAATACCGCAGGTCAAGTACAAGGCAAAGAGTTGACGTACCATGGAGAGTACCCATTTGGCGAGATCTCAGGCCGTGGGAAGTTTGTGGAGACTCCAAGTGGTAGAAAAGCCGGTATCGTTGGGTTTGGTAAGATTGGGAAGGCCATTGGTAAAAGATTAAGCGTTTTGGGAATTGAGATAAAATACTATCAAAGACATGAGATCTTTAGAGAAGACGAGTTGAAGCTTGGTTATGAAGTGGAATACTATGAGGATTTGAAGAAGTTGGTGGGTGAAGTTGACGTTGTGATTCTAACTTTACCAGGGAACCAAGAGACCAAAGGTCTTATTGGGAAGGAAGTGCTGGACAGTTTCAAACATGGTGGAAAGTTGATCAATGTCGGTAGAGGTATGATTATCGATTCAGAAGATTACGTTGTGGATCTATTGGAACAAGGGAAATTGTCATTCTTCGGTGCAGATGTGTTTGACGGTGAACCGGTGATAAACGAGAGATTGCTAAATAGACAGGACGTGAGCTTAAGTCCTCACGTTGGCAGCTCCACGAAGGAGAACTTTGACGCGACTGCTGTGTTTGCCCTAAGAAACATCACTTGTGTCTTGGAGGGTCGTGAAGGTGAGTCGAGAGTGGTCTAAAAGGCTTAAAGCCGTAGATAGAGCAATTAGCCATATAATACATTAAGGACTCCGATATTTCCAGTCAAATATAGAAGCAGGTGCTGTGGTTGGTGTAGTTGAAGCAGTTGGTGTTGGTGACAATCCACTGAGTTTTTAGTGGCCAACTCCCGGAAGCAGTCTGCCCTTCCCTTTGCCCTTGCCCAACGTTCCCAACTTTCCCCGAATTGCCGGGGTTAAGAATTTAGAATTTCCCCAGACAGTTGCATTTCATGTGTTTTCCAATTGACACTTTCCCGGGGAGTCAACCAATCAGCGGCTCCTCCCGGGCACGAAACGGGCCAAAAGAGGCTTCTGGAGAAAGCAGGAGAAAGCAGGAAAAGGCAATGATAAACTTTTAGTCTTAGCTGTGGTCGTGGGGCATCGTGTAAGTTCGTAAGTATAAATAGACTATGATTCCCTCCTGTCTCTGCGGCTGTATTTCTCTATTATATTTGTTCTCTGAATCTATCAATATTTATACAATATATTTAAAGATCTGTTATCGTCATGGTTGTTAACGTCGGTATCAATGGTTTCGGTCGTATTGGCCGTTTGGTATTAAGGAACATCCTGACCAACCCAGACAACGCTCACATCAACGTCGTTGCCGTGAACAACCCTTCCACAGACGCCGAGTACGCCGCTTATCTGTTCAAATACGACTCCACGCACGGTAAGTACAAGGGCTCTGTCGAATTTGACGACGAGCACCTGTTGGTTGATGGTAAGCACATTAAGCTCTTTAGAGAGTCCGACCCTGTCAATATCCCATGGGATGAATTACAAGTCGACTACGTCATTGAGTCCACCGGTGTTTTCAAAGAGCTAGACTCTGCTAACAAGCACTTGATCGCTGGTGCTAAGAAGGTGTTGATCACTGCCCCATCAAAGACCGCACCAATGTTTGTTGTTGGTGTTAACGAGAAGGATTATACCCCAGACTTGAACATTATCTCTAATGCCTCCTGTACCACAAACTGTTTGGGTCCTTTGGTTAAAGTCATCCATGACAACTTTGAAATTCAAGATGCCCTAATGACCACTGTCCACTCTGCTACCGCTTCTCAAAAGATCGTTGATGGTACTTCAAGAAAGGACTGGAGAGGCGGTCGTTCTGCCCCAGGTAACATCATCCCATCTACAACAGGTGCCGCTAAGGCTGTTGCCGCTGTGATACCTGAATTGAAAGGGAAGATCACCGGTCTATCATTAAGGGTTCCAACCATCAACATTTCCATTGTGGATTTGACTGTTAGATTGGGTAAAGAAACTTCATACGATGAGATCAAACAAACTGTGTTGGATGCTTCAAATGGCCATTTGAAAGGTGTGTTAGGTTTCACTGATGAGTTTGTCGTTTCTTCCGATTTCATCTCTGATTCAAGATCTTGTATATTTGATGCTAAGGCTGGTTTGGAATTGAACTCACAATTCTTCAAGTTGTTATGTTGGTATGATAACGAATATGGCTACTCCGCCAGAGTTGTCGATCTGTTGAAACATGTTGCCCATGTCAGTGGTGATGCTTGATCAGGTATCGACTCTCTTTGGAACTACGTTCATACTTTAATTTGCATATTTATATTCATTCCTTCGACGCAGATTACGTAGATTATGTTTAGTGAATAACTTTTAGCCAATTCCAATGAGAACGAGATCCAACCATTAAATTCCAATCATTTTTCATGAATCAAATTGAGATCATTTGGTACAAATTCGCGGAAATGACAGTTTTAGACCACCATGATCAGCCAAAGTACACTCTGTATAAACTCGCACATTATAAATGAACCCATGATCAACTACATGCAAGCCATTGAAAACGATTACTATACAACACATAAAGTAGGAAAAAGAATAATTAGTATATAAAAATTATGCTCACCGAGAGGAGTGAATCTTAGAATAGAATGGTATAAATTATTAGCGTCATTTTTTCAGATGGGGCAAAAAGGGAAGAATTTGTAGTTGTGTAAAAATATCAAACCAAAGGGAGTTGGGAGTACAAAGTCGATTAAACTGACTCTTGATCACTTGGTTTAGATCTTCTAATTTTAAAGAATTTAATACCGCTACCGGTTTTCTCAGCCGGCTGTTGTTGATGTTGGGCATATGGATCTTCTTGAACAGCGGTGTCTAAATCAGTTTGTTCCTCTGGATAAACTTGTTCTTGTTGAGTAGGGATTTGTTGGCCCTTTGCTGCAGCTGTTCTAGCACGGTACTTCTTGTAAGAAGCGGTGATGTAACTGGACCAAGCAATGAAGAACAAGATGATAGTGATAAAGACAGAGGTCCAGGTAAAAGACATGTTTTTAACACCAATATGGGTCTCCTTATCATCACCACTGAAAGCATTCTTGGCCAACACGATGGTGGCAGTAATGAAAGAAGCGGCACCAGCAGTGAAAAAGAACACGGTAGTCATGAAGAAGGAGTTCAGTCTTAATAGTGAGAAGAAACATAATTCAAACAAGGAAAGGGCTAATGAAACACAAGACAAACCAAAAGCGATCCAGAAAAACGCAAATGCGAATCTAGATAAGTAGAAATAGGTGTCTCTGTTGTCAATGAACGAACTTGGGACATTTTGAGTGGTACCAAAGTTATCAACTGGGGATATTGGGTAAGCTGGGGATAAGTCAACCTTCTTATTCTTACCATTGATGTTTTCAGTTAAACCCCAGAAGGTCCATCTTGAAGTGTTTGGAGCTCCAGAGATGGCCGAAGTGTCAGCTTCCAACCAGTAGAATCTGTTGAATGGGAAACTGTTGACACTCCCTGAAAGAATAATGAAAAGAAGTAACAGGGTTAAACCTGCTAGTAAGATGGTTTGAATGAACCAAGCAACTGGATTAATCTTCATAGTATAAGAATTGAGGTTGGCTTTACTAGTTTCAAAATGGCAAACTTGAGTTGAGCTGTTGTTTGTTACTTAAAAAGTGGGAAAGTTGTGTTCTTAAAATAACTTCAGAGTGATGGGGACCAAGGATGCAAGTAATTGAGAACCGGGAAGTTTTCTATTAAACTTAAATGACCTGGACTTAAGTGACTGAACTGTTAAAAGAAGGTGGGACAACAGAAGTTTAGTTAATGGTTAATGAGCAAAGGATACTCTGAATGTAGTAAAAAGTGAAAATAACCTGGAGCAATTGAAGTTTCTTAAAAAGAGCCACCAAGTCAGTTCCATATGAGGGAAAGTGGTAAACAAAAGTCCCAAACAAGAGGGAAAATTACCGCTTTGGGAAGGAAAACAACATGCAGTTGCCCCTTTCGGATAAATGCCTGCCCAGAAGGCTCAAAATCTTATCGATCGGGTAACCTTCCACTGGTAGCAACGTTTAATTTTTCTTCACAAGCTCGACGGGTAACCTTCTTAACTACTGTTTATTTCTCAAAAAGGGAAGGCAGGGAACTGAGGACTTAGTGTGACTGCTTACGTCATCGAAAAAAAAAATGTAGGCAATGCTAACTTTGCTTAGAACCGCGCCTCCGACTTTGCTATTTATGGTCATAACTCAGATTGCTTCCGAGACTGTTATTTTTTTTCCTCAATAGAGACTGCGCCTTTGTGATGTCCAAACGTAGAGTACTTCTTTCTGAAATAGTAGTCAGTTAGTTAGTTAAATCTCTCTCTCTCTTTGAGGTTTAAAGTTCTCGAAAAAAATTCTTACGTAAGCACATTCACCTAAAATTCGCGGAATATTGTTCTCGAGGTGAAGGAAAAATTTTTCATCTCATCTTTCATTACTTCAGATCATTCTAACAATCAACTAGAATCACAACTTCGCAATCTCACAGCGGTCTAAACAATGAAATACATTAAATCAGAACAGCAATTAGCCATCCCAGCCGGTGTCCAAGTTTCCATCAAATCCCGTGCTGTTACAGTCACTGGTCCAAGAGGCACTTTAACCAAAGACTTGAAACATATTGATGTTACCTTCACCAAGGTTTCCAGCGCTTTGATCACCATCACTGTTCATAACGGTGATAGAAAGCATGTTGCCGCTTTGAGAACTGTCAAATCTTTGATCCACAATTTGATCTTGGGTGTGACTAAAGGTTTCCAATACAAATTGAGATACGTTTATGCGCATTTCCCAATCAATGTTAACACTGTTGACAAAGATGGTGACAAGTTCATTGAAGTTAGAAACTTCTTGGGTGACAAACAAGTTAGATTGGTGAAAGTTAGAGAAGGTGTTGAGGTTTCATTCTCTACAAACCAAAAGGATGAATTAGTGTTGACTGGTAATTCCATTGAAGACGTTTCTCAAAACGCTGCCGATGTTCAACAAATTTGCAGAGTCAGAAACAAAGATATCAGAAAGTTCTTGGATGGTATTTATGTTTCGGAAAAGGGTGTCATTGCTGACGAATAGACCACATATAATTTCCCTTTCCATTTTGGTGTTTTGTTTTGTCTTTGTCTTTGCATGTTTTATAGTTTTTGTGTTTATGTTTCTACTTGATGACATAGTTTCATCATTTTATTAATACCTTTTGGAATCATTACAGTGCTTAATTAAATAAAGAGCCCCTTATGATTACCTACCCTAAGTGCCCGCTTTTGTTGTTCTGTATTCACTCCAATCGATGTAGTTGGAGGTTGACAATCAATTGTTTTTTTTATTTTATTTATTAAACTGTTGTTTGTTTTCCTTTCTCGTGTTGCTATTACTTGGCATAATGGGATCGATTCATGGTTTTGTAAAGTTGAAGTATCAACTTTAAACTTTGACTTGATTCTGTTTTGGTGCAGTTTATTCTAATTCTTTGGCTCAAAGACCTGCTTACATCAGCAACCCTCGGTTTCAACCCCCCGGTTCTCTCGCAGGACATTTTTGGTTTGGTGAAAAATTGTTTTCATTTCGACCTCCTTTTAAGAGAAAACAGCAAATTCCGACTTCAAAACAATAACAAAGAGTGTGCTTGAGTCTCTTTGTCTTTGCCCTTTTACACCGTATCATTGTGTTCCTGTTCACTTCTAAGGTGCTCCGCTGAGAAGATACTCGTTAGAAGAATATCTCCCCTTTTTTTTAAACCGATCAATTCGTCATAAAGAGGCCACCCCATCCAATTCATCATATAGACTACACGAAATATGTCAAATCACCTACTAAATTTCGATGGTAGTCAGCAAAACACTCAGATCCATAAGGCCATTGCTGAAGCTCTAGACAATTTTGAACCGTCTCTGCAATCACAATCATCCAACAATCCGGATTCACATGATAATAGAAACAACACACATCATTCTTATGATCAAGTGCCTATTGATCCATCAATCAGTGAAGCTCAACATGAACAAGAAGAACGAGATGATCAACATCACCAGCAGGGTCTAGATGCGAATGATGCTTCGAAGGCCACCGATGTCGCTACTCAGGAGCTAGCTCAGGCTGCTGTTCAACAATCAAATGCAAAATTAAAACGACCAATACAACAACGTCCTACAGAACAGAAACACAAAGTTACTAAACCAAGAGTAAACAAGCCAGGTCAAAGATTTGGTGCCAAGAAGAAATCATGGGTCTGGCAATGGTTCACCCAAGATCCCCTAGACCATAACGTTGCCACTTGCGAATTTTGTGGGAAGGTGATTAAGAGACTGAGTTCTGATAAAGGTTCACCAAAGAAACTTGGTGAACATCTAAAGACACATAAAATTGATAAGGATGCTGTGAATAATAAGCGTGACAACTTCCAAAACACACTAGGACCAGATCCAACTCCGAGTGGTTCCCACTCTGCTAACAATGGGACCGACTCCACTCGTTATTTCAGTACAATCAACACTACACAACAACATTTCAAAGATCATCAATTGTCTGAAGAACAAGTCACTGATGTTGTTGGCCCTGTGCATGAGAGTGGCAATTATAAGGGTAACGATGGTCAGTTGGAAGAATCCTCATATTCTCAAGCCAAATTCCAGAAGGACTTGATGAAGTTTTTGGTGGAGAATAAACTACCATTATCCATTGTGAAGTCCTCAAGTTTTAAGCAAATCATTTATACATTGAGACCAGAGGCTGTGAATGCACTAAGTGAATTGAACCATTTATATACATCTTTAGTGGATGTATTGACTGCAGGGAAGGACCACATCCAAGACAATGGCAACGATGACCAAAATGTCGAGGTGCAAGTTGAGGATGATGATGCGTTAGAACCATCCACTTCTTGGGTTTAGATCATTGTCTGAATCTTCTCCCTATCCTGTTCACGGTGTTTTTGCTCCTTTTCAATTCCTCTAATTTTGTTTTCTTACTTGGTTTTTTGAGTGTCTTTTGCTTGATTAATGATTGTATTATATTTACCAATATTAATGTTTTTGTCTTCAGTGGAGTTGACTGATGATTCATTTTTATACAAAATGCTGTATGACGCATTCTAGAGAAATAAACTAGTAATTAGTCCGTTCTCGAGTCTACAACATATACTGTTTTTCAATCTAACTAGATGTCTAAATTAGTGACGTGAAGAAATAGCTGACATTCATGAAAGTTCGAATCAATAAGTATGCAATTGAATGATGGCATTAATGCGATGTTTTAAAGCTTGAGCTTGACGAAAACTTCCACTATGAGAGTCATGGAACAAAACAGCTCATAGCTTGTGAGTGATAGAATCGATTAATCTAGACTCATGAGTGTTCTTCAAGGACCAGAGATCCTGGGCTTTCTGAGTAACATCAAATGGATTGGTATTGGATTGAAGCATATAAATGCACTTGATAATGATGTTGATGGGGATTGCTAAGGTGAAGTTTGTGAGAATCTCACCAGACGATAGCTTGCCATTGGACGTCATAATACCAACAAGCTCATTGTCCAAGTTGAATAGGCCACCACCAGATGATCCGTTCCAGCAACTAGCAGAGACCAGAAGTAGTGATATCTCTTTACTCCCAACCTTGTCCAGCTCTAAATCAACAACGGAGTTTATAAACCCTTCAGAGTGGAAAGGTTTGAGTTCACTGTCACCTCTGTAGAATAATAAACCATACCCAATTGATTTGACAGGTTGACCAATCTTTAGGGAATTGAACTCAGATGTATAAGTATCTGCAAGTTTCACAGGAACCAAGTCTTCCATTGGGATATGAAGTCTTATGAAGCACAAATCAAACCCGGTTAGTGGTGATGGTTCAATAACAAAATCTCGTTTGGTGAGCGTGATCTCTTGCTTACCGACCCTAGCTATTGATATGCTTTGTAGCTTATCCAACTTCACAACATGCTTGTTAGTGATGATATACTCCTTGGACAATACAACACCACTACCCCAAAATTGGCCATTTGACGTGGTAACTGCAAGTCTAACAATAGACTCAATAGGATCATGCTCATAATTGGAGATGTTGACATTTGGCAGGAAAAACGAGGAATAAATATCTATAGGATTGGAATGAGGCACTTCGAATGTTCTTGTGAGCTGAATATCAGGTAATTGAAGAGTAGAAATGATCTTATTCCATGAAATAATAGCCAGAAGTTCACCATCCCCATTACTCTTAACAAGAGTACCACACACCAAACCAGCGGATCTTCTGAGGCCAAAACTGTCATCTGAATGAATATCTAGAGTAACCACACCACCAATAATGTCATCCATGTACCTAATGTCACTTAAAAATCCTGAATCTCTAATACTGTAGTTGAGGGAACCAAATATCTTATAATTGGAGAATATGGCAGCATTTGTTAAACTAAACGGACAGCATTGAATGGTGACTTTAGATGGTGCCTTCACAGTGGTTGCGTCTTGAAATATCAATGGTAGCATCTTTGCAGGGTCTATAATTGGTCTCGAACTGATATCAATGTTCACTGCAATTTTGAAAGACATGAGGGATAGGTAGTTTGAGTCGTGAGGTTTGAATTTAAATTGCTCATTTGACATTAGCCCATTCACAAAGCCCATAAAGTCAGTTGGGCGGACATTCCTATTGTTCATGTATTTGACATCGCACAGGTATATGGGGAACCAATTGATAAGGGTTGCGGTTATCAGATTTGCAGTGGTAAACTTGAACGAGTACTTGTCAAGATCAGGGATATCATTGACGGCTAAAATATAGTAGTTCTTCGTGTATGTGTTGAAGAGGTAAACCCCACTAACAGCAACAAGGCGGGAATTGGCATCAGCTTCTGCGGCTTGAGACTTCTCCAGGTGAATGGTAATGGGAAGGTAGGTCCAAATGGTAGTCATGTGACAAAGTGGCCTTCTAGGGGCCCTGTTTTGATGTCTTTTTTGTGGGTTTTGAAGGCAAAGAATAGTTGTAACTAAATCGTGTCTGTTGGCAGCCAGCAAAGGCTGTGTTCAGTAGCAAAAGAGCGTGTGGTGGGATGGTCTGACTGTAGTCAGGTGGTGAAGTCGGTGACTTTTTATGTGTTTTCATTCATCTCCACAAAAAGCTTCGATAAGAAACTCGCCCAATGAGGAAATTCCCCAAAGTGGAATGTCAATGCGCCAGACTTGGACTTTTCGCGACCGCGTTTTTCTGTTTTTTCCTTTCATCTTTGAAGGAAGACGGAAATTGAGCGCATCCATAAGCCAAACTCCGAACGAGAAGTTAATACGCCTGTTTTACACAATGTCCACCGGCCCAGACCCTCTATTGGAGCCTCCTATCTATGTTTATGGCGAGAGTACCTGGAGATCCCAGATTGCGAACGCCCAAGACACCCTTACAAGAATCGGGTTTTCCGCATTAGAGACCTACAAGACACAGCCAATATGGAAAAAAACCGTGTTATTACTGCTCGGTGTTATTGTTGGTATCATTGGTGTTCTGCTGGTGGTGTATCACGAGCCTTTACTAGAAATTATTGTTGAATACTCTGACAAATGGTCCCAGAGCGGGTGGAGTCCAGTGGTTTTGGTGTCACTGTTATTCATCATCTCATTCCCGCCTTTAGTAGGATTCAGTTTCACCAGTACCGTTGTTGGGTGTTTATTTGGTATCTCATTCAAGGGTTGGTTCATCATCGCGTTTGGTTCATTTACCGGTTCTGTTGCAGCCTTTGTGCTTTTTAGATATGTCCTAAAGAGCAAAGCACATGCTTTGATTCATGCTAATGAAAAACTTTACGCATTTTCAAACATCCTGGAGGACAACAACAGTTATTGGTTACTTGTGCTGATTAGATTATGCCCATTCCCATACTCGTTGACTAATGGTGCCTTGGCTGCTATCCCAGGTATCACTGTTATAAACTTTGCATTAGGAAGTTTAATCAGTTCTCCAAAACTGGTGCTTTACTTGTTCATTGGTACCAAATTGAAAGATATTGGTAACACCAAAGATACAGCTACGAAACTGCTCGATATCCTATCAATCGTTATGACATTGCTCTTCTTATTCCTGACCGGTTGGATCTTATACGCAAAGACTAATGACAGATTGAAGCAATTACAAGCTGAAAGAACAATCTCGCATGCTAATAATGACTCCAATGCTGCTCACTACGAGGATGACTTTGATTTAGAAGAGCCAGCTGTTTAGAGAGAGTGTTATTTATGCTACATATTCACTGACGTTAACGAATGCATTATGAGAATAGATCCAAAAAACCGTGTAGCACAACGTTCATATAAATAATAAATAAGTCATAAGCACATCAAAATTCACCCTTTGGCCTTCTCACGAATCTCTGGACTAGAGCTATTACCTGCATCAACTTTCACTGGATCAGCATCATCAACGATATCATCTTCAGAAGATCTTGCAAAAAGACCATCTGAGAAATCAATATTCACGTACAATGGGGCTCCATGGACTTTATTCAATTTGGAGTTCAAACTCTCCGTACTTTGTGAATTAGAGTTTGGTTTCTTCAATGCTAATTTTCCAGGCGAACCAGCCAAATTTGTTTGTGAATTTCTCTTGGATCTAAAATAACTATCACCACCTTGAACTTGCAACCCCAAAGGAGAAGAAGCTTCACTAACAGGTAAGGAGAAATCCACTGGTGAATAGTAACTGGCAGCGTCATTAGATGCCGAATATGATCTATGATATCTCTTGCTGTAACCGGGGGTCCTAGAGGAAAATTGCTCACCTGAGCCAACGCTCAATGTGGATTTGGTGGCTCTTAAAGCTTTCATACCAGATACACTCAGTGTTTCAGATCTGTGACGGCCATGGTGACGACCAGTTATATGACTTTGTCTTAGCTTTCTTTCAGATCTTGGTGTGTGTTGATGGGCCTTGTTGTAGAAGTTATCCAAGGAGATTCTCTGTGGTTCTGAAGTTTCATTATTGGAGCCAAAGAAGTTTGGTGAGTTAATGAGGGCCAAGTTTGAATTCAAGTTCTTGAAATTGCGACCTCTTAGTTGTTTTATAGCATTATCTAAGGCAAACTCCAGGCCACAGTGATTCTTGATGATTGAAATCTTCGGCCAAGTTGAACTAGCACCTTTCATGGTACAATGCAACAAGTATTGCGGTGTAGGATTGGCCAACAATTTGTTAAGTCTAGCGATTTCTCTCAAATCAGGCAGGATTGTGATATCACCGGAGTATTGTTGTGAAAGTACTGACCTCAACTTCGTGCAAATGTTTCTAGCAATACCCAATTCAGCAGACATTTGTAGATAATGTGAAACTTCAGATGCCCAAATATCATAGAACTGACCAAGTTTTGTCTTCAATTTTGCACTATATTCGGTCTCAATTTCACCACCGACGCAAGTCACAGATAATTTCAAGAATGGAACAACATGAGGGTTCACTTGACAAGCAATGATATGATCAACGTTGAACATTTCAGATAATCTAGTGATGGGCAAATCATTATCAACAGATCCATCGACAAATTTCACCGATGTGTGGTGCCATTCTTGGGTGGCGCCTGTCTTCATGTTTTTTTCGTAAATCGTTGAGGATTCAAAGATACCAGGTAATGAACAAGAGGCACAAACAGCAGACCAAATCAACACAGATGGAGCAGTCAAGTAATTCAAGAGCCTTGGGTGTTCATGTACACTGGCAGGAGACACTGTAATGTTCAAAATTCTGCCGGTTCTGTTGTAAGCTTCTCTAAATGTTAAATCTCCAAGAAATTCGATCATTGTGTTTTGCAAATTGATGTTGTCATACAAGGTACCATACTTCAAAAATCTTGATAAGCAAAGAAGTATACCCTCTTTCTTGGTTGAGCTGTCAAAGATGTCGAATTTTCTATCAACAATTGTCTCGATCAAATCACTTATTTCATCATTTGTATGAACACAAAGAATACTGGCAACAATGGCTCCTGCAGAACTCCCTGAGATAACACGAGGTAACACATTCTCCTCCAATAAAGCAGCTAAAACGCCAATGTGAAACAACCCAAAACACCCACCTCCAGAAAGCATCAATGCAGTTCTCCCAATATTCTTTCTTGTCTGTACCAACATGCTAAGAATGTAACGATCATCGATGCCGTGGCTGTTATTCGCCTTGGTGACTTCTTCCAATGCAAGGAAACATTCTTGTTGATAATCTTCGATCAGCTTTTTTGTACCGGTATGTGAGTGTCTGTAAAGGTTGACGTTACCAATGTTGCCGATATTTCTGGTCCATGTAGTTCTTATGAGGTATAGAATTTTCCGTATATCTCCGTTTAGCCTAGCAGCTTTCAACTCCTCAAGGCTTCTTTCAATTAGTTTGTAATCGTACAACTTGGACTCTTTCAGCTCTTTCCACTCATTAACCTTCTGTAGCTCATCTAATTGGTTGCAGATCCTGAACCAACTTTGGTAAGATGTAGCGATCTTCTTCTGGAGTGATAGGCTCTCTATCTTTTCCCTTTCAATAAAGTCATCTGGCTCCGCAGCGCCGTAGATACCATACACCAAGTGTGAGAGCTTGTAGTGGAAGTATGACTTCGTGAGCTGCCAGAGACTGGAGTTTGTGTCTCCTTCTAGCTTCTGGGGCTCAACGCTGGTGGCGCTCGCTGTTTTGCCATTGGAACCGGCTTCGTCACCCTCTCTTCGCTTGTCATATCCCTCGGCAATTCTGTCCGTACTCCGGCGGTAGTGTTCTACCAGCGTCTCTGTGATAGACCGCTTCATACTCAGATCGTCCAGGCCGTAATAATCAGTCATTGTTAGAGCCTTTTGCCACTTTCTCCTGGTGTTTCGTGTTGTTTCGTGTTGTTTCGTGTTGTTTCCACGTCAAAAGTCCAAAATTGTGTCAATTTTAGCTCTCCCCAACTTCCAAATTCGCGTGTCGTGCGTTAACCAAATTGCGCGAAACTCTTATTTCGTGTTTTCATTTTCCATCTCAACGGCCAAAGACGCGTCAAACTGTGAGATTTAATTTTTCAACGGGAAAAAAAAATAAACAGAAGCCTCTTAATTGAATCAAAAAAATACCATCACCCTCACCAATCTGGCTCTCTCTTACTCAGAAAACCACCTCGTGCCATCCTGAACACCTTCAGCCTCCCTCCCTTTTCTTCTACTTCTTTTCTACCCTTCAATTGCAGCTGCTGCTTGTGTCTGTTTAGGCAAGATAGGTCTGAGTGGTTAAATTACTAAAGTCCCTCTTCCAATAAGACTAGAGATCAATTCTCTCCAGAATTCCGCCATACACAATGAACCACTCTTCCATTGGCCACATCAAGAAGCCTTCATACTTTAAGACGCTCCCTGAGACCATTGCCACTTCTCCTACCGGTATTCCGAGAATCTCAAATAGTGCCTTTCCAGCCTTGAGTCTCACCACCCAATACAAATCCGTCTATGAAAGAGCAGGTTTCGAAGTGAACAAGGGCTCTCGCGGCACAATAAGTGTCAAATCTCTGGTAAATGCCGAGTCCGGCTTCAGATCTCATTCTACAAGTCAACTTCATCAGACACCAAAAGTAATTGATCAAAAAAGAAACTTCAGCGAGCACTTCACTGGACAGAACATTCACAACGCTCACACGACCTCTGCCCCAGCTTTGAAGAAGTCTGGCTTGATCATTGATTCCAATTTGGCTAACCATTCCTACAGAACCCTTTCCGGTGGCTCAAGAAATGTTGGCTCTGGCTCTCCATTAGCATCAGATACGACGACTCTACATCAAAGAAAAAGAACCTCATCAACTACCAAGTCTGGTTTGGAATCAGTGCTAGAGAGCGCCACTTCCCAAAGATTCAACACACAGCCTCAAAGTGCGTCATCATCCAACTTCTTAGCTCAAAATGGAAAGAACAATAGTTATGATAGACTTTCTGTCTCTCAACACTCGGCCTCTGATATCCCACCAACAAGTACAACATCAAGTAATTCTGGTCACAATGTCGTAAATCCAGACAAGCAGGCATACAGTTCCAGTCAACAAAGTCTCC
>JAKTWU010000402.1:0-16215 GCA_030582435.1 Taiozyma onychis
GACGTACTTTACCAGAGATTCCATCTCTTTGTATACGTTACATATTATAATAGAACTTCGATCTATCTGTCTATCTACCAAACAAACTTGTACTACTTAACCCATCTTTCAAGTTGCCGGCCAGCCCATTGGATTAATCCGGTAGTTGGTATAGACACTCCCACATGGAAAGAATTCGCGAATTTCTCGAGTATCTTCCATTTTAATACTGATCTAAAGACGTTTTTCGTTATCAAATTCACCATCAACGTCACTTTCAGCATTTAAAAGCGTCCATTTCACCTCCATTTGACTCAATTCTTTGGAATTTCCCACTGTCTTTTGCCACTTTTGCCATTTTTGCCATCTTTACAGCTGCTCAGATACCGAAGATGGCCACAATATCAAAGACCGGTTTACAACAGAGCTCCACCTCTGTCCAGACAAGCGTACCCATAAGGGAAATCACACACACGGAGAGGATGATCGCGGCGTGTTCCGGGTCTGTGCTGACGTCGCTGCTGGTGACACCTCTTGACGTGGTCCGTGTAAGGCTCCAGCAACAAGAGATCTTGCTGCCCGCGTCCAACTGTTGCAAGAGACAGGTGTTTTGGTCTAAAGCTGGCTGTTCAACTCAGGCAAACAGCGTGTGCATCACAGAGAAGAAGATGCACGGCACTTTCCGCTCCATGATCAAGATCGCTCAGGAAGAGGGCGTCGTGACGTTGTGGAGAGGCCTGACCTTAACATTACTAATGGCTGCACCTTCGAACATGGTCTATTTCACCGGTTATGAAATCCTTCGTGATAACTCGCCACTGAAGAACTATGGTGCTGTCAACCCACTGCTATGTGGTTCCATCGCCCGAATCTTTGCAGCGACTGCAGTCTCCCCTATAGAACTACTCAGAACTAGACTCCAGGCCATACCTAAGCAAGACAACGTTATGAGAAACCTACTGAACAACCTATTCACTGAATTCAAATCCAAGGGCCCAGGGATTCTTTTCAAGGGTCTGACATTGACACTATGGCGTGATGTGCCCTTTAGTGGTGTCTACTGGGCAAGTTATGAACACATCAAGGCTCTGCTCCATACCCATTGCACTTATAACTTGGTCCAAGGTCCTCAGAATGAACAATACAACTTGTTCTTACACTCATTTATAAGTGGCTCAGTATCAGGCTCTATTGCAGCCCTATTCACAAACCCATTTGACGTCGGTAAAACAAGATTACAGATCAGCAGCGAGAGCGACGCCACTTTGGTAAAGAAACACAAGTCCATGGCATCATTCATGAAAGACATTATCAAATACGAAGGTATTGGTGCGCTTTACGTTGGGTTACTACCAAGATTACTAAAGATTGCCCCATCTTCTGCCATTATGATCTCAAGTTATGAGATTGGTAAAAGATTCTTTGCCACTACAATCACCGACCCTCTCGAACTGGAAGAATTTTAGCATAGCTTGTACATAGTCGTTTGCGCAATGTTTTAGAAACACATATAGAAAATGGTTGTGTTTGCTACACGATTGTCGCAATACAATGCAGAATATATCCTTGGTGACCTCAAATATTTATGTATTCCATTCGTGTTGATTTCCAAGTTGGGTACTTGGTCTAATTGCTAAGGAGCCAGGTGTAGTGTAAGCATTGATAATAAAGTTCGTCTCATCTTCTCTAGATGGTTGTGAAGACTGTTCATGGAAACGATTAGAATTTGTGGTTGGAGGTGGATGACTTTGTTTCCCTGATTGTAGACTAGAGGTGATGTCTTGATTTGATATCAGTAGAGTTGTGGAGCTAAGCTTCAACGGGTGTGTCTGATCATTGTCATTGTTCTCTTCAAGGCGTGCGCTCTTTTGAGAAGGGGCTTGCTGTTCTTGGAACTGATTGTCATAGCTGTTATCCAAGCACTTGCCAATTTGGTTTGAGGATAAGGGGACGTACTTCCTATTACTAAAGCTTGCAAGTTTTGAGCTTTCAGTTGCTGCTGATGACGGAACAGCCGCTGTTGAAGTTTGATTAAACTTGTTTCTCAATATCAATCGTTGTAGATTTGACCCTTGGTTGAGCTTCGTTGAGGAGAAGTAATAGTTTTCCAAGAAGTATTCAGAATTTTCTTTAAACCTAACGCTTGTATCTTGTAACGTTAAGGCGTAATCCACAATGGAGTTCTTCAACCCATTGTTTATGCTTCTGATGAACTGTTCCTCCACTATTTCAACAGAGCACTCCAACTCTTCCAAATTCTCCTTTGTCAACGTGGTTATTGGACTGTCACCCACCTTGTTCTCGTGGTCTCTTAGCTTTACCAACATCTTGTTTCTCTTCATCTTCAATTCATTCGTCCTTTTCTCTCTCTTGTCCACGTTTGACAACTGAACGTTGATTTGTTCTTTCTTCTTAACAAATTGTTCACTCGAATGTAGCTCACTTTCCAAAATCTTAATGAAATGATACAATAGCTTCTTACAGTCATCATTAGGTAAAACGTTGCTCCAGGAGCTGATTTCTTTTATCAAGTTCTGTTTCTGTTTCATCATCTTCTTCTCACTTCTGATCAACCTGTTGACTCTTTGTGACAATGACAGTGAAGTTGCTTGTGAATTGGAGCTGAATTTGTCTAAAAATGAAGTGATGGGGACATAGTTAGAAACAGGGCCACCTGGTGGGAGCATCTCATATCTGGAAGTCGTTCGTGAGTTGGGTCTTGTGACTAAACTGTCTAATGGAGAACCATCGTTGTTTTCCAAGTCATTAAGATCACCGGAAGACGAAGGAGTAGAGCTGTTGGGCTCAAAATCTGGATTGACACCTCTTGTGGAAATCCCACTTGGATTGTATACTTGACTTCTGTTTCTGTGCGTTAGTTGAAGAGCCCCAGCTGACAATGACCAGAGCAACTTACGGATCCATAACAAAACTTCAACAGTTTCAAACGTGACACCAACTCAACAGCCAAATCTCACCAACCTCTTTTGAGAACCCATAAAAATTGATTTCCATTGTCGTCAGCTTCATCTTTGTGGCTATCCTCATTCCCAAATAAACCACAAACCACAAATTGCCACAAAACCCAACATCCAATCTCATCAAACTACAACAGCACCAACTGAATATTCAAGCCATTGTGTATAGATTATCTAAAACTCATAAAAAGTATGATCAAACATCTCGCCACTCCTATTTCTTAGTAACTTCATCATTGATTTTCAAACCGGTAAATCTCTTAAATGTATTCAAAGCTCTATTATTCCATGATTCAACAGTTTGGGAGGCTTCTTTACTCTTAGCTTCGGTCTTTTCAATGAAGTGGCCAACATCTTTGACTAGAGCGTCTTGTTTGTCGGCGACAAGGGGTGCAACATTATGTTCAATTTTGTGTAGAAAACCAGTGGTATTTTGGAAAGTCTTTGGTAAGGTGAACTTGAAAGCAATAAGACCAAAGATGACAGGGGTAACACCTTTCAAGAATAGGTTGGAACGTCTGGTTAGGATTGTACCGGATAGGCCTGCAACTAGGATGTATAAACTGGCTGGTAATAGCTCCTCTGGTCTGTAGTGTAAGTTGGAGATGGTTTCGAAAAAATGGTGTTCTTTGGCGTGGAATTTGGTGGTTAGGGAGTCGACGGTCTCTTCAGTGGTACTGATCCATTGATTGACGGTGCCTCTTGCTGAAGACAGTTGTGATTGGATGACTTCTGGGGATCTGATAGAGGAGCCGTTTATCAGTTTGCTTGGACCTAAGGCTTCAATTTCAGCATCAGTGGCAGCAATTACAGTGCCTGGTAGTGGGGTGACATTTTCTTCATCTTCGTAGAATTTACGCTTCTTTCAAATCGTTAGTAAGCTGACTCGTTATGGGGTGCGCGTGTGTATGTGAACATACTGTTTCATTCATTATTGGAGCCTTTTGGGAAATATAAATGGCTGAGGAGAACAATGGCACACCAATCTTTAGAGAGTTAGTAAAGTCGCGCTGCAGAATTGAATGATGCAATTGAACATACACGTATTATGCTGTTAAACACCATCTTAAGACACTTCCAACAAAGCACCTTCTCTTTCAACCTTTCTCCATTTTCGATTTCGCTTCGACAAAGGAAAAAAACCAGAGAATTCGCGAAAAAATGAATTCGCGAAAAGTAAATAAAATCCGCGAAAACGTTTTGTTATTTTATCGCCCCCACTCAACTGTAAACTGGACAAAAACTGTAACATCTCCGAAACGGGAGAAACTTCACCGAAATTCTCTTTTTTTGTCATCAAATTTGATTTAAAAACTTCCTTAAAACAAATGCAAATTTTACTCTTATTTGCCACCCTTTTCATCCTCTTCAGACTCGTCAAGGCATACACCGCAAAACCAAAGATGGTCAGACAAGAAATCGTTAAAAAAGTGCAACAGCTGATCAAGGACAATGCCGTTTTCGTTGCCTCAAAGTCCTACTGTCCTTACTGTCAATCTGCTAAAGGTACTCTATCAAGCCTAGGTGTCAAGCCATTCATTCTAGAATTGAACCAGATCGACGACGGTTCAGAAATCCAAGAAGCTCTTAGAGAACTTACTGGCCAAAGCACCGTTCCAAACATCTTCATTGACGGTGAACATATTGGTGGTAACTCTGATTTACAAGCTTTAAACAGTACTGGCGAATTAGAAAAGTTGCTAAAATTATAAGTTGTAAACTTTTATAAATATATATATATATTCACAGCTCTACAAAAGATCGTAAGCTCAGACAAAGTCCTTATCCAAGTAGCCTAGTTTCTCCATTCTGATCTTGACAGCGTTTCTGTGGGCATCTAGACCTTCCACTTTAGCGATTGACATCACAGCGTGACCAATGTTCTTCAAGCCTTCTGGAGTGACATCTTGTGAAGTCAAGAACTTTTGGAAAGTGGCAGTGTTGACACCGCTGTACATTCTAGCGTAACCATAGGTTGGTAAGGTGTGGTTGGTACCTGATGAGTAATCACCACAACTCTCTGGGGAATAAGCACCAACAAAGATCGAACCAGCGTGATCAACAAGTTTGACAAAGCTTGGAGCGTCTTCGATTTGAAGAATCAAATGTTCTGGTGCGTATTGGTTGGATAAGTCAAAAGCTTCTTCATAAGTCTTGACCAAGATAGTAGTAGAGTGGGCAATACACTTTCTAACAATATCAACTCTTGGTAATTTCAATGCTTGTTCATGAATGGAGGCTTCAATGGCCTTTAATTCCTTTTCCGGCAAGTCAACACCCAATAAGATAACTTGGGAATCAACACCATGTTCAGCTTGTGATAATAAATCAGAGGCCACGAAATCTGGATCAGCCTTACCATCTGCGATGACTAGAACTTCTGAAGGACCAGCTGGCATATCGATTGAACATAGAGCAGTAGTATCGTTCTGAATGTACATCTTGGCCGCAGTAACGAATTGGTTACCTGGACCCAAGATCTTGTCAACCTTTGGAACAGATTCAGTACCATAGGCCATAGCAGCAACGGCTTGGGCACCACCAGCAAGGACGATTTGGGAAGCACCGACTTTGTGAGCAACATAAACAACTTCTGGAGATAATGAACCGTCTTTTCTTGGAGGAGAAGCTAAAACAATGTTCTTACAGCCGGCAACTTGAGCTGGGACACCAAGCATGATAGCAGTTGAAGGCAAGACAGCAGTACCACCAGGGACATATAGACCAACTGAATCAATTGGTCTAGCAAATCTTGAGCAGATAACACCAGGTTTAGTTTCAACTTTCAAAGTGTCAGTTTGTAATTGAGCTTTGTGGAACTTGCAAACGTTATCGATGGATAAGTCAATAGCATCCTTCAATTCTTGGGTAATGTTGTATAGAGATGGGTCAAATGGAGCTTTCAAAACTGGTGTTTCTAATTTGACACCATCAAATTTGTTGGTTAGTTCAATCAAAGCTTCGTCACCTCTAGTACGAACAGCATCAATGATTGGGTTCACTAACTTCATAATATCAGCAGTCTTTTGGACAGGTCTGTTTAGAGCAGCAGCAATTTCTTCCTTGGAAGCAGAAGCTGAGTCAATGACAGTCATTTCAATTCTAGCATTGGTATCCAGAGATTCTTCTTTCTTTGGAGCTGGAGCTGGAGCAGCTGGTTTTGATTCCTCCTCTTTCTTGATAAACTTTGGTTTCGCGTCACCTTTTCTTCTGGTGATTTTCAAGCCTTTCAAATCCAAGTTTCTTTCAACTTGTTCCAGGCTGACACCATTCTTAACACATCTGGTCAAGGCGAAGTAGAATAGATCAGCAGCTTCCCAAGCAATTTCGTCTTTGGTCTTAGCCTCGGCTAATTCTTCAGCTTCTTCTTTAATCTTAGCAGCAAGCAAGTCCTCATCAGTGAATAGTCTCTTAGTGTATGAGCCTTCTGGTGCATTGTCTAGTCTGTCTTGTAAAGTTTTTTCCAATCTGGATAAACCGTCAATGTTACCAAAACAAGAATCTTGTTCCAAGTGACAGAAACCGACACCGGATTGCTTAACGACAAATTTCAAACAGTCGCTATCACAATCCTTGTCCAGTTTCAAAAGTTCTTGAGTGGCACCAGAGGTGGCACCCTTGTACCATAGACCGTGGCGTCTTGATTGGTAGACACCGGTCTTGGTTCTGATGGCTTCACTTATGGATTCCTTTGAGGAGTACACCAGACCTAAAGAGTGATTGTAAATATCAGTGACAAGGGTAGCATACAAGCCATCTGGTCTATCAGTGACCAAAGAACTGACGAACAAGTCCGCAATTGACACTTTGTCAGCCTCAGATTTCTTATCAGTGGTCAAATCTTTGGCATCGATGACTGGGATCAAAGTTGATGCAACAAGTGAGTTGATAGTGACATGTGATGATTCATCAATGGAGATGTAGATGCTCTTATTACCGCTGTTTGAAGCAGCTTTCAAATCACCTAGAGGTTCGGAAGGTGGCAAGACAAAGGAGATCACATCGGAGTATTTGGCGATATCTGCAGTGGTGTTCAATTTCAATGCGATTCTTGAAGTTGGGATACCAGCATCGAGGAATTCCTGATATGATGATTCAGCGATAAAGACTCTCTTCACACCGTTGTTCAATAGATCAATGATCTTAGCAATGTCGATAAAGGAGGCAAAATCGACATTGATCTCTGACTTCTGTAGAAGGTGTGAGTTGGACTTTAAGAACTCGATTTCAGACTCATCCCTTAGTTTCAGCAGGGCAGCACCAGTGACGGAGAACTTGGATAGTTCCTCGACAGTTGATGCTGCAGTGAATGAAGGCAGCACTGGGAACGGCATTTAGACGGATTTCTTAGCAGTGTTTGGGAAGGGTTTGTGCTTTGAGATTGTGACATTGATTGTTATATTGATTTTTTTTCACTTTTGACTCATCGGAAAGGTTCCCTTTGGCCAGGCCTCAGACAAAATAAGGCCATGATAAGAGAGGAAATCACCAGACTACACTCGGCTAAATAAAGTATCGTAATTCATTCCAAGTGGGCCATGCCTAAAAGATATCATTCTCGTAGGGGCAGTCAATGCTGTCATGGCCGTCCTGCTCACATAATCCACACCACAGGGCACGACCATTAGTAGGGTCCTTCTTCTCTGGGATATAGACAAGAAGATTACCATCGACAACTCGCGACGCTGATGAAGGTCTGTTTAAAGATATGCTGTTCATAGAAGATCTGTCGTTCAAAACGGAAGGTCTGCTTTTGTTAACGGTGTGGTTCCTTTCTAAGTTGTCAATCTTGGCGGCCTTTGGAACTGAAACGTCTGAAATGGATTCACTGAGTGCCCTTAACTTCACTCTTAGATCATCAATTTCTCTATCCTTTGACTTGTTCTCCACTCTTCTCAGTTCATCAATAAGTTCCAATTCAGAACGGAGTTCTTGCATTTCAACAACAGTTGGTCTAGATTCTAAATCTTGCTTCAAAAGGGAAATCTGGTTATTTAGTTCCAGGTTCGTAGAAGAAGACGTGAGGTGTTTGGCTTTCTTCAAGTCTGCCTTGAGTCTTGCAATTTCCTGTTGTAAGTCATTTGACTTCAGCTGCATGATTTCCTCTTTCAACAGCTCAATCTCCAGCTCTTTCTCCTCTAACAATTCATTATTAGTTAGTTTGTCACTAACTTCAAACTCCTGGGAATTGTTCTTTCTTTCAACTTTAAGCTCTTTTTTGACCTCCTCGTTGTCTTGTTTCAATTCTTCAAGTTTCTTTCTGAGTTCTTCAAATTCAACATCCTTGGCAGCCAAAATCCCGACAAGTTCTTGTTTCTCATTGGTGATAGCATCTAGTTCGCCTTTGAACTTATCAATGCTTGCAAGTTCGCCTTTCAAGGAACTTATCTCTCCTCTTAGTGATGAGACTTCAGTTTGTTTTTCCTCTGGCTGCTCATTGAATTTACCAGCTTCGCTCAAGTCGTTATTGAACTTGATTAGTCTTGTCTCTTGGTCTTTGATCAATGAGTCTTTCTCTTTTAATTTAGATTCCATCATTAGGTGAGTATCTTCCTGGGTCTTCAAAGCATGAAGCTGTTTATTTAAAGATTCAATCTCGCACTCTTTGCTTTGTAATAATTCCTTCAACTCGGAAATCTCTTCTGTACTAACAACGTCTGAGTGTTTTTCCTCCTCAGCAGCAATCTGGGTGCCAGCAACAATTTGGGCCTTTAGATCTTCAATAAACTTCTCTTTGGCCTCGAGCTTAAACTCCAGCTCAATAACTTTGTCATTTTCAAGCATACTTTGTTTTAAATTCTCGATCAATTTCTCTTTCTTTTCTAACGTTGCTTGCAGTTCTTTCAGCTTGTCGTTGATTTTCTGTGAGCTTAGCAGTTGCTCTTGAAGTTGCTCATTAGAAGTCCTTAGCTCTCTGATTTGGGATTCGTATTTGCTGATCTCAGTAGCTCTTTCTCTAAGGTCTGTCAATTCCTTGGCCGTAGACTCTATAACTTCTTTAGATAAATTATCGTCCAAGTTCTCGGTAAACTTAGCAATCTCCTCCCTCAACTGTGTGATCTCTTTTTCTTTATCTTCAACCAAACCCTTGTAATCTTCAACTTTGTTCATTTGTTTGCGTAATTCAGATGATAATGCGTCACTTTCAGATATGTGTTCTTCTTTCAACGCCAGACTGCTCTTATTCAATTCAATAATTCTTTCCTCTTTGCTCTTCACCTCCTCTCTCAGTTGTTCAATGGCTTTAATTTGAGTTGAATTTGTCAGCCTTAGGTTGTTGATCTCAGTTTGAGCCGCGTCAGATGTGAACTGTGTAGATGAGTCTAATGAGTTCTTCTGTTTATTGTATAGCTCCTGGATATCTCTATGCTCCTTCTTCAGATCTTCAATGATCTCTTGCTTCTGTGTTAATTCCTGTTGCAGTTTTTTCAATTCACCTATGTACAACTGTTCATTCTCATTGACCTGGGTCTCAACTTGATCAATGACTTCCAAAAGCTCGTTTCGTTGTTCTTCATAGATCTTCCTTTGTTTGAATAGCTTGTTCTCGGCATCCCTGGCGTGTTCATTAGCCTTTTCGAATTTAGCACGATTCTCTTCATATGAATCTTGCAAGTCTAATCTTAGACCCTCATTCTCATCAATCGTGGCTTTCAACTCAATGATTTGTCTTTTCAGATCATCGCATTCCTTTGCAAGGGCATTTCTTTCGCTTTCAACCACGGCCTTAATGGATGCCAAACGTTGTAGATCTTTTTCTCTTGGTGAAGACTTTGTGTTTTGAGCGGATAAGGAGACAACAGAAGGAGGCGTTGAGTTATGATAACGGTTCACCATAGGTCTTGACTTCCTTGTTGTGCTCAATGCAGGGGATAATGACGAATCGAACTTATCCGGGTAGCTTTGTTTTGGAGTCTGATTAGCTTTGAAAGCTGGAGAATTAACAATGGAAATTCGTTTATGTGCAGACGACTCAACATTCTCCAATGAGGCCACCAATTTATCGTAAGTCATGAACAAACCGGCGCCTGGCTTGTTCGTTGTGAAGTACTGGACACCGTTGAAATCACCGCTGTTCTTTCCCAGTGAAGCGCCCTCTCCTAGTAACTCCATTCCAACGAAAGTACCTTTCTTGCCTTCCACATTCCCAACATACCGAAGAACGGCTTTCCCGGTGTTTGGGATCGTGAAGATGGAGCCGATGGCCAGCGTGTCAGCACTCGCAGTGACATTCTTGCTGAAGGGCGTAGGCGTGTTTGGAATCTCAGAGTAGCGGCGCATTGTTGAAGGTGGTAAAGACGTTTAAACGAGCTCACTAGGCCCAATGTTACTGAGAGAGGTGACGGGCGGTAAGAAGCGTCAGGCTGCTCTATTTTAATGCTGCAGCGAATTCAATTAACCTGTGGGCCACTCAATCTTTGCGCACTTTGCAGGGTGGGATTGGAGGACTTCTCAAACCAAGGAACCTTCAAAAATGAAATTCCATCTTCTGATATTCTTTCTTTGTAAACATGAAAACATAAAAACAAAGATCTACCAGGATAGGTCAATATTGAGATCAAGTAGCGCCGTGCAAATCCGAGGACCTCGGATATCTGTATTGTCACGTGATAAATGATAACTTAACGGAAACACATTTTAAGAATCAAAAAAATCCGTGATAGTTTAGTGGCTAGAATCACCGTTTGTCGTTATTGTGACAGAACATGGTAGACCGGGGTTCAATTCCCCGTCGCGGAGCTCTTTTTTTGCAGGCTCTAACAAAAAAAATTTCCTAACAGGGACATATCAAATTCCACCAAATAACATGATCCATTTTTGCTAGTCTCTCCAGTAATGTGTTGTAGACTTCTTACTTACCGCTACAGTGACCGGTCTTCACTTTATTGAATAGTGTAATCAGAGGACGTAAAAATTAAACTCTTCAGTACACAAATTTGAAGTCCAAACCGTCTGTTGGTTGACCAGTGGTCTCCACAACGTAACGTTCTTGTTCCTTTTTGAGCATTGCATTCCACTTCTTTGCCTCTTGTTTGTTTTTAAAGATGTGGTGCAGTCTAGCAAGGATACACATTAAGAGCCCACCAGCGGCAATATCTAGCAAATCAGAATTAGCTCTCTTGTATTTTGGTTTATCATCCTGTCTGTAGATGTTGGCTGAGACGATAGCAGTGGCTTGGGAGAATATGTTCACAAGGGCGGCTGGCACGGCTCTATTTCTCACTGAATTGAAATTTGCTGGGCACCAACTAATAGTCAATGGCCATGTTGGGGGATGACCTAGGGCTAAAGTCAAGATTGCGTATGTTGGCCAGACTTTCTCTTGTGAACCTGGCCAGAATCTCAAAGGTAGTAATAAGATGAAGACCCGAGCAGGAATGATTGCAAGTAGAAACGATCTTGATGGGATGATTTTCAGAAACATACCCGATTGTCAGCATAGTGAAGATTGCAAGTGCGTTATAAGGAATGGTTAGCAAGTTTGTGTTGAATTTGGAGAACCCCAGCTTTCGCAAGGTCAAAGTCATATAAGATTCAACAGGCCTTACATTGATATCACACAGGAGGCGGATCAACTAAATTGGTAGCAAGTTCAGATCGGTGATGGCCTTGAACAACTTTTTCAGTGATACCGGCTCTTTATTGTTCATATCACCCTTGGCAGGATCATCTCTCAGCGCTCTGTTAACTACAATCTTCTCTTCACGGTCTGTGAACCAACCGTTTGGTCTGTACCAAGTTTTGGTCTGAACAGCCGATGCTGGCATCAGGAAATATGAAGCAATACCAATACTGAGTGTGAACAAACCTTCGATTAAAAACACCCATTGCCAACCATAGGGTAACAAAGTTGTTTGGATTCTCAAGATGGCAAAACCTAGTAGGGTAGATATCACAGAAGTCAATGGATTTGCAATATAAAACAATGATAATCTGAATGGTAATTCTTTAGAGGCTTAAAAATAAGACATCCATAAACAAAGAATTCACCTTGGAATAACCCAATTAATGCCCTGGTAATCAAAAATCCAGTCTTATTGGTGATACCTACTTGGGCAATAGAAACTGCTGACCATAAGACCAACTGGCTTGGAATCCAAACATCAGCACCCAGCTTCTTTGAGATCTACTGGGATGTCAGTTCAGAACCTAAGAATCACACCAAGTTCAGAGTCTTACCAGGTTATAATCGTTGGTAGTTAGACCTAAGTCATCCAGAATATTATCCGACAAAGCCTGGGCGATGTTTGATCTATCAAAATCTAAAGCAGTAAACATGGTGTATCACTTCCAGACCAACTTTTTCTCTTCTTCTGGTGTCCATTCGAAACCTGGGTCAAAATGGTGAAGACATTCGTAGTTGACATCCTCATAGATCTTCCTATAACAAGCAACAAGTTCTTGGAAGAGACCCAAAGTTAATGTGAACATAGAAACTGAGCGGCCATTTCTTAGATAGTACAAGCACTTGAATTAACAACAGAGCAAATATTGGCTGCCAAACCTGCGATCTTCATATTCTACCCACCGTTTTTCGTGTTCAACTCGAAAGATCTGAATGACCGGCTCCAACTGGAATAAATTTTGTATTATTAACCACTACTAATGTAGTATTATGCATTCAGATTTTCCAAAAAGTCGCACTTGTTAGGAATTGAGATTTTGAGCTAAACTTCATGTCTTTTTGAAGATTCATAAACTAACACAGGTTCAGGCATTGCTGTAGTGTTTCTGTAATGGGAGGACGTATTGTTCAGGTAATTCAACTAGATAAACGACTATTTAAAGGGCAAAGCGATTATGGCCGAAATATAATTTGTAGATGCCTTCAAAATATGATTTTAATCTTCAAAATTGATGCTGTCATCTTCGATTTGACTTCAAAATAAGTAAAAATGCCGATGGTAATTTCAGAATTAGAAGGCATGAGTCCAAACTAATTATCTTCTTGACTAGCTTTGAGGGTATATCATGATACGAGTATTTAATGGCGAACCCAGTGCGTAAGAAAGTATTTGGGGCGATTTCGGCATTATGATTGTATTCTTGTGTTTCTTTTCACTATATATTTACCTACAATTTCACCCTAAAGTATAATGTGACTCCAATCTAGTAAACAAAGCTAAAATCCACCCTCTTATTACCTTCATCCGTGATCTCTGCGATGTAATTCTCCTACTCTTCAGGTGTCAACTTTATCCCATTGTTTTTGCTTCCAGTTATTCCTATAGATATAGTAATATCTATTGAAACGACAAGTGAACAAACCAGTAGCGGCAACACCAATTAAAGCTTCATTACCACGATGGTACTTTGGTTTATCGTCATTTTTATAGATTCTTGAAGCAATGATACCCGCGTCTTGGGAGAACATGTTCACCAATGCTGAACTAACAGCTCTAGAACGTACAGAGTTGGAATTAGCAGAACACCAACTAATGGATAAAGCCCATGTTGGAGAATGACCCAACATGACTGAAAGAGCATAAGTTGACCAAACATCAACCCCTGAGCCTTTTCAATAATGTAATGGGAGCAAACAAACCAAAGATCCAAACCGGGATCACACTCATTAACAATGCTCTTGAATTGATGATCTCTGAAATGTAACCCATAGCTAGCATTGTGATGATCATGATAACGTTATAAGGAATCGTCAACAAATTGGTATCACATGGTGAAAACCCAAGCTTTCTTAAAGTTAAAGTCAAATACATACTCACTGGACTAGATCCAATATCATTAACCAACCTGACAAGATAAATAGGCAACAAATCAGAATCGAAATTAGCATATAACAATTCCTTTGGTGAAACTGGGGTACGATTTGACAAATCACCCTTGTCAGAATCATCTCTTAATACCCTGTTCACCACGACTTTCTCCTCATGTTTAGTAAACCAACCATTTGGTCTGTACCAACTCTTTGTTTGAGCGGCAGAGGCAGGCATTAAGAAAAATGAGGCAATACCAACAAGAGAAGTGAACAAACCTTCAATTAAGAACACCCACTGCCAACCGTGTGGTAATAAACTTGTCTTAATTCTCAACACCGCAAACCCCAATAGGGCTGATAATACAGAAGTCAATGGATTAGCAATGTAAAATAATGATAATCTGAATGGTAATTCTTTAGATGTGTTAAAATATGACATCCATAAGCAAGTGTCACAGATAAACCCACCTTGGAATAACCCAATTAAAGCCCTAGTAATCAAAAAGCCAGTCTTATTAGTGATACCGACTTGTGCAATAGAAGCAGCAGACCATAATAACAGTTGTGTAGGGATCCAGATATCGGCACCTAACTTCTTTGAGATCAATTGAGATGGTAATTCAGCAGCTAAGAAACACACCAAATTCACCGTGTTACCATTGTTAAAGTCATCAGTGTTTAAGCCTAGATCATCCAACATATTGTCAGAGACAGCTTGAGCGATATTGAAACGGTTGAAATCCAGGGCAGTAAACATTATATAGGCCCAGGATGTAACTCTCCAATCACATTTCCAGATAACTTTCTTCTCTTCCTCTGGTGTCCAGGTATAATCAGGATCGAAAAGATGTTTGCACTCATAGTCAGCGTCTTCATAGACATTTCTATAATGTTCTGCAACTTTGGCATCTTTGAAGATGTTACCAATGCTTGAAGTATTGGATTCCATATCATTCACCACATCAACCTTAACCGTATGTTCAAGTTTGGATAGATCCTCTTTATCAAAGGAATCTTTAAAGGTCGCCATGATTCGGTAAGCTTTTAACTCTTTGAACAACTCATGATGGAACGAAAAGGTGGGAGTTTAGGCAGGCATTTATACCATTTTTTGAGGAGGATCAACACCTTAAAAGTCTTGGTACCAATGGTGTCAATGATCGCTTGGAGTCCACTAAACCGGTCTGATTAGCCCTACGTCAAATGGGATCCTTAATGTAATAGAGATTTTCGGCCTCAATGATAACCCATTAGCCTCATATTTCTTAGAGCGCTTGCAAAGACTGAGCATGATGGCGCAAGTTTGTGGCAAATTGCACGCAAAAAGCAGCAGTAGCAGTAGCAAGGGTCCGAAGGTCAACGGGGCGAGGCTATTTTAGTGAGGCAGTATTGTTCATTAACCTGAAGATTGTTGATGGCTGTATCAACATTATTCAGTGGCTCGAACTGAATGAGTTGAATCGATGACAAGCTCAAAATCAACTTTATTCATCATAATGCATAATTTCGATCATAAAGGTCCTTATAATAACCCTGATAGAGCTTTATATCTGTCTATTAAGTCTATATATCAGTCCATACAGGCCACTCAGTCTCGAAAATGTGATCTTCAAATGTATACTTATAACTATGCAACCACAATTTCAAAGTGTCAGGGTTTGGGTCTTCAAACAATGGCTCCTCACAGACTTCGCATTGGCATTGCAATTTCAAGTTTTCAATCTTGGTCAAATCTTCATTAAGTAGTCGGTTGAATTGTTCTTCTGTTGGGATATCTGCTCTAAGGATTTCATTTCTGATTTGGCTTGAGTTTGGTCCATATAGTGGATCGTTAACAATTGGGTGAGATAGTAAGTTCAGGTGGATTCTGATTTGATGCGTTCGACCAGTTAGTGGTTGACAGAGTACGATGGATTGATTTAGTTCTTTGTTGTATTTCACCAATTGAAATTGTGTTATGGCTTCTTTCTTAGCCTTGATGTTTTTGAATCCCAATTTTGAGTCAATGTTCCTTATTGGTTCGTTTAATGCAATGTTATCAGGGAATTTCCCCTGAACTCTAGCCAAATACTGCTTCGTTACAGTCTTCTCCTTAATCTCTTTCTGAATTATTGAAGCTCTCATAGAGTTTGTAGTCAACACCAACAACCCCGAGGTTAATCGATCAAGACGATGACAAGTGTGTAATTCAGCAAGATTTAATTGTCTTTTCAAGATCTCAGTTAAAGTGTTGTTATAAAACTTCCCCGTTGGATGCACGGGGATTGAACTTGGTTTATTCACCACTAATAAATCATCCTTGTTGTAAATAATGGGTATCTCAACACCGAAATCAAGCACGACAGGTTCATGTTTATGAGTTGTGAGTTTCAGTATGTCTTTATTTTGAATCTTCAGTTCAACTAGGTCTTCACCAAGGATATTTGATCCATCTCTCACCAGTCTGATCTGTCCCGTTTGAATTTGTTTCTCATAGTAACTTTTCGATTTGGTACGAAACTCTTCGACAAGGACTTCAAGGACCGTTCTGTTTAACCAACG
>JAKTWU010000403.1:0-16137 GCA_030582435.1 Taiozyma onychis
GGAATTGAGTTAATGATTTATGAAAACATTCTTGTTAGTGCAAGTGTAGTACAGGATTCGTCACGTTTTCTCTCTCTTTAATGAACTGATTGAAGGATCAAAGGCCTTAGACTTGATCTTAGCCAACAAGTCTTTGGTTGTATTAGCATTAATCATTGTTACGTCCCCTTTTCATTCCCCTCTGTAAATGACATGTTTGACACTTTAATGTTCACTTACATTTAGATGAATATGCATTCTCAGCTTCCCCAACTTTTTTTGTCTGCCATTTGCGTTTGTTCTCCGCATTTGGGAATTGTTAAACGGTTGTGAGCACTGGTGGATATCTTTCCTTCCCACTTATAAACATCCGAACACCGGCTGCTTCTTAGAAAAATTCGAACCATTGAAAAGGTTAAAGGCATCCTAAAGCATCGGTTTCAGTGTCCATAAACTCCACAAATCATTATGAGACTAAGTCCTGTTCTATTGAAAGGTCGTTCTGCCTGGAAAGGTATGCTTAATATATTTCTTCCCACCTGAAACAATCATAGATCCCTCGATACTAACAAATTTGATCAGGTCCACATGTTGTCCCACTACCTATCGCTAACGCTTTGAAAACCAATACACCAATCAGAACCAACGCTAGAAGTTGCACAATATTACCACAGTTTGTCGGGATCAAGTTCCAAGTGCATAATGGGAAAGAGTACGTTGCTTTTGAAGTTAGTGAAGATATGGTTGGTTCCAAATTAGGTGAATTTGCTCCAACTAGAAAGAGATTCAGTTATACTCAAACTAAGAATAAATAGTGAGTTTATATCTGTATAATTGGGTTGTTTTCAAGGTTTTCATTATATTTACGGATATTTAATTTCATGTTTCTTGTATATATCATTATGCCTATTGGTGTGTTGTATGTCATGTCATTATTAATAAAATGGTTTTACTACCAAATTCATCTCATCTTCTCTCCATTCTGGAGATTCCAGATCTCAATTTATCCTCTCTCAATCTCCCTGTTCTATCTTTGATTGGCCATTTCCCCCAATTTGCCAGTTTTATCACAAGACAAGTGGCATTATCATCACCACCAATCGCGTCAATATACTTGACAACTTCTTCGGCACCCTTTTGTGGAGAACCACATTTTTCACCTTTGTTGTTATTAGTGGCCATTATCAAATCGACAATCTCTTGATCAGTGGCATAATTTGTAATACCATCGGTGACCAATACTAAAAAGCATTCATCACCACCTTTGCCGCCAATGGTTTGGTCAAGAAGGTTAGCTTTCAAAATTTCTTGACGATTACCAATGATATAGTGCTTAATATCTGGTTCGGCAGAAATACCTCTAGACTTAGCCATCAAGTCACCAAAGGATCTCGTATTGGCAAAATTTAGGAATCTATTCTCACCAAAGGAATCAGTCATGAATCCTGCACTGTATTGATTCAACCTTTGTGATTCAACTTGAGATGTTGGATGATGAATTGAAGATAATTGATGCGCTTGACCATTACGATCACAAATAATGGCCTTTGTGTCTCCAATTTGTGAAACAGTAAGCATGGATACCACATTTGGTTCAAAATATAAAGTCTTGTTGTCCCTTGCGTTTAAATTGTAAAGTAGCACCGAGGTACAAGTAGACCCAGAGTCTTGGTTCTGTGAAAGAAATTCTAGATCTAACTCTAAACATGCCTTTGTCAATCTTAATTCCAAATCATCATCCACGTCAAATTCACCTTTCTTCAACATCTTGTCATAATACGTCTCGCGCTTCTTATAGATACGTTTCCAATACCCACCAACTTTCTCTCTATACTCCTTGAGCAAAAAATCAAAATCTTTCCGCTCTAATCCCTCTACGGCCTCGATTCTCTCATGTAATTTGTTAACCAGAAACTCAGCACACTTCTCACCACCATGCCCATCAAATATGGAGCTCACAAAGCAAGTCTGGGATCGTACAAACGAGTCCATTCCATAGTCGGATAGCGTCACTGGGATATCGACAAAGTTCACAGCGTATCTATCCTCGTTATACCTTCTCATCATCCTATTGGAGTAATGCCCAAAGTGTGAAGGAGCCTTTAGCAGGGAGATTTTAAGTGATGGAGGAGTGGCATTGGGTAATCGATTCAAGATGGGGAACGATACCGTGGTGGACAGCTTGCGGAGCGTGCGCATAGTCTCTCTTTATGCTGTGTATAGGGTGTTTAAACGAGTGGAATGTGGTGGTTGCAGTGACAATTGGATCCATTTTATGATTTGTAGATCGAAATTCAGGTTTTTTTTCTGTTTGTTTATGGGCTCCCCAGAGGGCGAGGGCAATATTTAGCGCGCGGGGGAGGGGGGTCCACTGGCTAAATCTGGCAACCTTAGGCGGAGACCAAGATTGATTCTTAGTAGGAAGTCGCGAATTTCCTTAGGCAGAGACTCTCCCTAGCTTCGGCCCCGTGTGCCCAGACTCAGATCTAGTGAGGTTTTCGGTAGGCGCCACACGATAAGGAATCTTAGATCCCAATTTTCGTTGGCGGGTTTGTTCGGTTTGAACACTGGAAGATTATTGATAATCAGGAGCGTGTCCATTGGGTTGGCTAATAGCATGGGTTTCTTCAGTCAGAAGCCACGGGATTTCCTCCAACAGACCGAAAAGGAGCTCACCTATAAGTTCAAACTTATAAACTTCGTTGAGGAAGAGAGAGTCGAGAGGGCCAAAAAGCTGAAATTCCATGAAACATCGGATGCCTTTCCTTGGTCCTTCGAGTGTGCAAATCGGAATAGAAAGATCCCTAGAAATAGGTATAGAAACGCTAAACCATTTGATTACAATCGTGTTTTGCTGAACTCGTCTATTGATGATTACATTAATGCTTCAAAGGTCAACATTGGTGATAGAAAATATATTGCGACTCAAGGTCCAATCGACGAAACCGTTACTCATTTTTGGGGGATGGTTGCCGATTTACCGGATCATGAGTGCGTTATTGTGATGTTAACTCCCCTGGTGAAGGAGGAATGTGTCAAATATTGGGTTGGTGAGAGTGAATATGAGGTCTTTGACGGTGTATCTGAAGGATTTGATTTCAATATGAAGTTGATTGGTGAGGAAGAGAAGCAAGATTATCATGGTATAGAAGGTCTGACCTA
Organism: Taiozyma onychis; assembly: GCA_030582435.1. NCBI lineage: Eukaryota > Fungi > Ascomycota > Saccharomycetes > Phaffomycetales > Wickerhamomycetaceae > Taiozyma > Taiozyma onychis. The sequence continues at coordinate 3,142 of JAKTWU010000403.1, forward strand.
TACGAGATCCCTTCTGGAGATCTCAAGAGGCAATAAAGTTACCAAGAAGGCAATCCACCATTTGTACTACCCCAATTGGGGTGATTTTGATATACCTGGTGATTGGTTTGAAGTGTTCAAACTTTGCCTAATTGCTGATGAAATTGGTTACTCCAAGCCAACAGTGGTTCATTGCTCAGCTGGTGTTGGTAGAACTGGGACTTTCATTACTTTGGATTATCTTTTCCATAATTCCCATCTGCTGAGAAAAGAAGGTGATCCTGTGTTTGACACTGTGCTGGAGCTTAGAACACAGAGGGAGATGTTAGTCCAGAGCAATACCCAGTACTTGTTCCTTTATGACACATTGAGACATTATAGGAACACTCAATTTAGATGAGACTCAAGTCAAATTTCAGGGGACTAATTTGATGTTGGTAAAGTGCGAAATAAGTCTAGAGCTTAGAGTCTAGTCTAGCCTAGTCATTTTTTTGGGTTTTGTGTCATTTGTTTGTGAATACAAAAATTTGCCGCTGAGATTGAACTTGAATATGCTTTGTGACAAAAATGGAAAATTCTTCAACTGAACCACACTCCAAACACAATTCTAACCACAGAATGACCGTCTCCGCTAGCTTCAATCTCCAATTGAATCAGATCTACGACCTTATCGGCCAAACTTCCCAGCTGAAGGCTCCACTCGGCTTCAATATGGTCAAATTTCAAGAAACTTCATACTTGAACTTTCAACTGTTGAACAAACTTCCTCCTTTGTTTGACACGAGACTCATTGAGCTGATAACCAATGCTAAATACGTCTCCTTGACCAAGAACTCTTTTTATTTGGACTTGAGTAACTCCAAGTTGGTGCTTAAACCTTTGTTCTTGAATAATGTCTACGTATTTGATATTAATGATGATGTTGAGATGATTGAGGAAAGCTTGGGTGAAACCGCTTTGGTACTTGATGGTTTTATAAACTATGAACTGCTGAACCTGGAATTGTGTGATTATGAGATGAAGAATGGGAAATTTTTGGCAGCTTTGGCATAGACTAACATATATCAACTATCATTCAATTATTATGCAACAACCGTACTCATACCATCACGAAAACCTACACTAGAGACTACTATCGTTTACACTATAATCACTGCATAGACTGCATACACTAATGATACACCTAATGAAATACAATGAAATATGAAAGATAACCTATTATAATTAAGCGTAGAAATAAAAAAAGGTGGGGAGAAGAGCAACGAACAATTAACAATGAACAACCAACAACCAACAACTAACACCGAACGCACATCATAGATAAGTCTCAGTTAGGGCAGCTTTGTCCACGAACCAACTTACTCTACCTGCAGCCAATTCATTCACCACACTAGCAGGGAGACCCTTCTCTGGTCTTTCCAAGATCAATTTCACAATGGAAGCCTTAACAGCACCTTCAACGACAAAGCTTACACGATGAGAATGACAAATAACTGGTATCGTCAGAGTAATTCTTCTGCTTGGACCCACTGGTGCCTTTTCAACAGGAACACACCATGCAAGTTTTTCACGTAAAACTTCATGATCTTTTGGGAAAATTGATGCAATGTGGCCATCTGGGGCACATCCTAATAAGAATAGGTCAAACAATGGTAATCTAACTGAATCCTTTTGCGCAAATTTCTTAATCAATAATTTTTCATAATCATCAGCAACTTCTTGGGCATCATCAATCAGGGATTCATCAATATGATAAACTTGAGGTTGAGCACCACCTTTCTTTTCCAAAGTATCGAATATTTCTCTTTTAGCAGCACCGTAATTGGAATCAACTGACTCAAAAGGCACAAGTCTTTCATCCGCAAAATAGATATCCCATTTATCCCATTTCACCTCTTCATTATCTAAAAGCCCATCACGCAGAACTTGAATTAAAGAACCACCACTAATGGCGATTTTGAATCGTTTCTCACTCTTTTTTGAATCTTTCTTCTTAAGGTTAGTAACAGAAAGATTTTTAGGGTCCTCTTTATCTGGGGTTAGGGCCTGATTCTGGGCATTGATGATATGTGTGGCCAATGCAGAAGCAACCTCTGAGATCTCGTCGAAGGAGAATATCTTTGGAACAGTTGTTGTCATGGCTTCAGTGCTATAATTTATCGTTACAAGTGTGAATGTGTGGTTTAAACGTTTGATGGCTTTTTGATAGTTGAAATTAATTCAAAGAGGGACATTTTCTCTTTGTTTTTCTTTGATGGCGAAACGGAGGACCGGGTAACTGTTTTTTGGTGTTGTGTTTGCCAAATTGGCTGGAGAGAGTGCATAATAGAAGAGATTTCGCTATAAATTTGCCACTGTTAAACAAAGACCAAACAGTGAGATAAGATGACATTGAAAGAACAAATATTACAACTTTTAAGTGATGTTGGCCTTGAAGTGGAAGCTAATGAAGAGGGAAACAGTCTTTCTTTTGACGGTGATATCACAATTGTTGTTAACAGATTGAAAGATGATTTCATTGTTAGTGTCAAAGTGTTGCAAGTGCACTCCAAATCAGTGAATACAGAGACCGAGGTCATGGAATACATTAAACAAGTGTTGTTCCAAATGCATCCAACGACAACGCGAGATGAAATCACAGCTACCTCTACAACATCTCCAACAGAGCCGTATGACCAAGAGAAACCAAACACTAAAGAACAACCACCATCATCGTTTACTCCTCCCAATGGACCCCCACCAGGGTTCCCAACCATAGGCTCCAGTGACTTGGACCCACCTCACCCACAGTTTAAGCCTTACATAGACCCACTGCGTGACTACAAACAACCTGATGGGATGATCTTGGACAAACATCACCCTTTGTTCCAACAACCGGGGAACTTTGGTGCAAGATATGATCCACCAGGCCTGGACAATGAACATGACATTGGAATTGGGCTACCACAAGGTGTAAGAGGTCCTTCCTTCAAGGGAAATCAAGGTCCACCAGGCTTTGGACAGGGGTTTAACGGTGGTAACCAGAATCCATTTGGCGGGTTTTAAAAAGAAGGTGGGGACCTCTTAATTCTTGATGATTATGTCTTTATGTCTTTATGCTGTTATGTATGTTACTTCTTTTTTTCGGTTCGGGCGCATTGCTATTTATCCCCACGTAATTTTGTCTTTTTGTTCCTTTTGAATAAAGTCAACTCTCTTTCCCTCCTTCTGAACAGATCTTTAATCTTTAATCACTGTGAAAAGACTGTGAAGAGAATCCATTATCCTCCCCTCCCGCACAAATAGCTCAGAAACATAACATTTTTTTATTCGCAAATGTTCCAATCGACACTCAAACGCTCCCTCATCTCGTTGTCCCACGTCAAACCTCGCTTCTATTCCTCTGCCACTCCATGGAAGTCCCTGTCCACCAAGGAGCAAAAACAGTTCTGTTATGACTTTGTGGACCTGTATCGTTCCAAGAACTGTACAAAGAACTACTACAAGCAGTTGATTGAAGGAATGGAGGAATTCAATGATATTCCAAGTGTGTTTGGCCTATTATACAACGATTTGATCGAGAAAAAAGCAAAGAACGAGGTCAGTGCCGAATTCGATGAGGATTTCTTTAAACTGGTGAAATAGAAGTTGATTGGAATTGAATTTGGATTGATGAGATTGATGATATTTTTATGATTTGTTATCAAGCGTAGTCATAATTTAGCTTTCGGTTAATTACTTATTGCCCGGGCTCCTTTTTTGATTTAGCCGCATCGTGATTGTTCTTCCCGGAGCACGGGAATGGCTCTTATTATTGCCCTGTTGGTACACATTGGGAGATTTGATTGAGATCTTCACATGTTTATTCAAATCATGGGGTTACAGAGAGATACAACGGAAGAGATTCAAAAACAACAAAAGCCATAATCTAATTATAATATTCATTAAAATGCCTGTTGAGGGACTTTTCTATCATTAAACACGAGTTGAGCGAAGTTTAGTTTGTAAGGATACCGATTCAATCAGATCCTGATATACGTTGTACAATCTTTTTTCTTTCTTTCTTTCTTGGGAGGTTGGGGGAATTGCATGCAGTCATATCAAATTTAAAATTTCAATGGTTTTGGTTGTTCCCATGGGTTGGTTTGATCAGTGAAATGACCGTATGAAGCAGTCTTGAAATAGATTGGTCTGGCCAAGTCTAATTCCTTAACAACAACACCTGGTCTTAGATCAAAGTTCTTGTTGATAATAGCAACTAATTCATCAGATGAGTATTTAGAAGTACCATATGTATCAACATAGATGGATAATGGTTCAGCAACACCAATAGCGTATGATAATTGAACTAAAGCTCTTCTAGCTAATTTGGCATGGACTAAAGATTTGGCAATCCATCTAGCAGCATAAGCAGCGGATCTGTCAACCTTGGAGAAATCTTTACCAGAAAAGGCACCACCACCGTGAGCACCCCAACCACCGTAAGTGTCAACAATGATCTTTCTACCAGTCAAACCGGCATCACCTTGTGGACCACCAATAACAAATCTACCAGATGGTTGAATATGGTAAACAGTTTTATCATCTAATAAATGTTCTGGGATAACGGAACCAATAATGTGCTTTTTAATTTCGGATCTTAAATCTTCAGTGGAGATTTCATCAGCATGTTGAGTGGAGATAACAATGGTATCAACTCTCTTTGGAACAACGGCACCACCATCCTTTTCGTATTCAACGGTGACTTGGGTCTTGGTATCTGGTCTTAACCATGGTAAAGCACCAGATCTTCTAGCATCAGCTAAGGCCTTGTTCAATTTATGTGATAACAAAACGGTCAATGGTAATTTTTCGTCAGTTTCATCAGTGGCATAACCAAACATGATACCTTGATCCCCAGCACCTAATTCTTCTAAAGCCTTTTCATAATGTAAACCTTGGGCAATATCTGGAGATTGTTGTTCAATGGCAACAAGAACGTTACAAGTCTTGTAATCAAAACCCTTTTCACTTGAATCGTAACCAATGTGTTTAATGGTATCTCTAATAATCTTTTGATAATCTAAGTTGGCCTTGGTGGTGATTTCACCGAAGACTAAGATCAAACCGGTCTTAGCAGCAGTTTCACAGGCAACTTTTGATAATGGATCTTGAGCTAAACAAGCATCTAAGATGGCATCTGAGACTTGATCACAGATCTTATCTGGGTGGCCTTCACCAACAGATTCAGAGGTAAAAAGGAATGTTTCGGCCATTGCAATTGATTGAAATATGGGGTACAAGAATGTTTAGAAACATTGGTATAATCTGTTTTTCATGGCTTTCGTTCAATTTATATAAGTTTCTACCAAAAACGATGGAAAAAAAAAATTTGCATGTGCTTTGTGGGCCGAACCGATCAAGAAAAGCCTATACGAACAACGTTTTTTCTTTAGTCACGTGCTGTGGCGTTTTTCTTTAGCATATGATAAGAAGAAAAAGGAGGTGCCTTGAAAACGAAGTCAGAAAAATGGTTCGTATCCAACTACAAGAAAAATTCTCATAAACTTATAACACATTTATCGTGAATTCTCTAAACACACCAACATTTATCGTTTCTTCACTCTCGTCATGTAGACCTCATCAAATTGGGAAAAGTCAAAATCAACACCACCAAATTCTTGATATTTTTGCATCGTTTCATTGAACATGATATCAGCATCTTGATATACCACTGATCCTTCTTCATTATAGACCTTAGCATTATCAAACATCAATCTAACATCCTCGATAAAATCTTTCAAACACATGTACACATTGGTTTCAATTCTCTTTTCAATCACATCAAAGGCAATTGGAGTCTTGATTAATACATAGTAATCTGGATAAATCTTCTTTGGTGGCTTTTCCAAGAAGATATCACTCAAGACACGACCATCTTCATTCGTAAACTCGATCAGATAATCGACAATATCTTTACACTTGGAGTTCAAGTCGGCCAAATCCTCTGGTGAAAGAACATCTTCTCTGATAACTCTGTTTGGTGGTGTCCCTTGTCTGTTGGATCCACCTTTCTTCTTAGTACGTCGTGCACCCTTCGGCTTTCTCAATTCGTCTTCAAATGGCGTACTTCTTCTCTTCTTGCTTTGGAATTCATCGTCATCTTCTTCTTCATTAGTGGCCTTCTTTCTTGGCCTTTTCTTCTTCCTCTTTGATGTATCTTCATCATCACCATCGTCATCCTCGGCATAGCCATCAATTTGTCTCAACCACTGTTCTTCTGACAAGTTGTCATCATACATGGTGGTTTTACGTTCTCTTGCACCACGGCCAAAATCAGATTGGTTAATTTCTTCAACAAATTCAGATGGCTCACGAGCATATAGCCTAGGTAATTCAGCTTCACTGTATAATCTTGAAACTGTCTTGTTGTTCTTTCTATCTTCATCTAATTGTCTAAAAACAACCAATTCTGATGCATTTCTTGACAATATTTCATTCAATTCATCATCATCCAAATCTTCTGCTTCTTCTTTCCCATTTTTCTTACTTTCTTCACTTTCTAACAATGCTCTCAATAATGCTTCTTGTTCTTCATTTGTGGACTTGTTGTCAAACTTACCAGCCTGAATAACTTTACCATCAATGTCCAATTTCTGATGGGCTCTCTCCAAGATAACTTCTTCAACAGAATCTTCAGTAATCAATCTTAGAATTCTGACTTCATTTTTTTGACCGATTCTATGAGCACGATCTTGAGCTTGTAAATCTTGATGAGGATTCCAATCAGTGTCAAAGATGATCACAGTATCAGCTGTTTGCAAATTCAACCCCAAACCACCAGCTCTAGTAGATAGCAAGAAAGCAAAGTATTCAGAGTTTGGAGCATTGAACATCTTCAATAGATCAGTACGATCATCAGGTTTAGTGGAACCATCCAATCTCAAATACTTCATATCATTCAATCTTAAGAAATCCTCCATGATATCCATAATTTGAGTCATTTGGAAGAAGATCAACACTCTATGGCCAGTGACTTTGAACTTAGGTAGGACTCTCTCCAACAGTTCAAATTTACCAGCTGCTCTCCAAATGTTTTGATTGGTGTCATGCAATGGGTTGATAATATCTTCAATCTCTTCAAACACAAATGGATGGTTACATATCTTTCTCAATTGCATAATAGGATTGTTGAATCCCTTCAATGGGACCAACTTATCATTTTCTTCGTCTGGAACAAAGATTTGGTGATACTTTAACATATGTTGATACATTTTGCTTTGAATAGCTGACATCTTACACTTGATAACCTTTTCAACTTTGTTTGGTAAATCTTTCTCGACATCTTTCTTTAAACGACGTAGCAAGAATGGTCTCAACACTTTGTGTAATCTTCTAATAACCAATAATGTTTCTTCTTCGGACAGTCCAATCTTATCTTGACCACCAGTGTTAGCAAAAGGAGTGTTGAACCATTCATCAAAAGATTTGACAGAGTTGAAAATCTTTGGAAGAACGAAATTTAACAAAGCCCACAATTCTGGCAAGTTATTCTGTAAGGGTGTACCTGTCAGAATCAATCTGTAATCAGTGTGATAGTATTGAGTCAAAGTGAATGACAGTTTGGAGTTGGCGTTCTTCATACGATGACCTTCATCGATAATCATATGAGCCCAGTTAATCTTGGATAACAATGGACGGTCTTTGATAATATATTCGAAAGTGGTCAATAGCACATGAAAATTTCTTGCTCTGATATCATTTTGCATCACTTTACGAACGTTTGGTGTACCTTTATAAGTGATCTTCTTCAACGCTGGAGCCCATTTCTCAAATTCCAAATTCCAATTGGTCAGTGTAGATAATGGGACAATCACTAAGAATGGACCTGGAACATTCTTAGCCTCGTAAAGATAGGTCAATAATGAAATACTTTGAATAGTCTTACCTAGACCCATTTCATCTGCCAGGATACCATTCAAATGATTGTTGAATAAGGAGACCATCCATTGCAAACCTTTCAATTGATATTCTTTTAGTGTACCACCAACCAAGATGCTTGGTTGAGCCTTAATCTCTTCCTTCACCCTATGAGCAACAGAGTAATAATCGATATTTTCATCTTCAGTGTCATCATCAAATGGAGTTTCTTCTTCAGCACCAACAGCCTTGGAGTTTTGGTGAGAATCTTTTTGCTGCTCCTTCACAGCTTGGGCCAAAGAGTCCAAGAATTGATTGGTCTGTCTTAGCAAATGAGTAATACGTGTATCCTTGGTTTGATCTAATAACTTGATGTACGCTTCTTCATCGTTGGCTTTCAAAGCTTGTAAACGTTGTTTAGCATTTCTTTCCATTCTCTTTTGCTCTTCTTTCTCAATGTAATTGTGCAATGAACCAATGGAACCCCCAAATTTAGCAATACGATCTTTCTTTTCATTTCTCTGCTTTAAGATATGACTGGTTTCTGATGTTAGCTTGGCAATTTGTTCAGTCTTCTTCTTGTTTTCAATGGATAACTTCTGTGATTCTTGTTGTAGGTACAGGTTGTTTGTCTTATCAGCATCGAGAAGAGTGATTTTTCTATTCTTTGCAAGGAAATTTGGATGTGTGTTGGTTAATAATGAGTTTTTGAAGTAGTTAAAGCTCAGCACATGACCTCTGATAGCCTTTTGAAAGGGCAGCAGTTTCAATGAGTAGTAATCAATCAGATCGTCTAGATCATTAGAGTTCAAATCTTCTTGGTCTAACTGTTGATTGAACTCATCCAGGAGGGATTCTATCTCCAGCTGAATCTTAGCTTCTTTGATCTGGTAAGAGCCATAAACATCCACACCTTGAGGAAATACACCAGGTATTATGACTCTTGACTTTGGGTGGTAGAGGAGTTCATATGGAACTGATTCTTGTTGACTTGGTTTGGTGAAACTGTCAACAATCAGGGTTGGGTCATTCACTGGTATTACAGTTTGCACGTCCGGGTGCTGTTCTTTCATCTTGTCCAGCGGGACAGGCTTTTGGTCTGGGAATGTACGAATTGAATTATTTGGCTTTGATGGGCGTGAAACTAATGGGTTCTTCTGTGATGTAATTGGTGACTGTTGCTGCTGTGAATGAGGGCCAGTGTTAGGTATCTGTGATGGCTGTGATTTATTAATTGGGGGTTGCAGTTGAGACAGTGGAGTCTGACCTGGTTGTGGGCCTGATTGTTCAGTTGGTGGTTTAAGGTTGTTCTTCAATGACTGCACCAAGATGTTGTTGACCTCTTGTGGAATAGGAACATTCTTGACCAGGCATTTAAATGCAGCAATCTGTGCTTTCAGCAGCATTGACTGGTATGGAGCAAAGAGACCATTGTTCAAGGCATTACCATTAGGTTGTTGTGTTTGTTGCTGTTGAGGAGGTGGTGGTGGTTGCTGTTGGAACTGTGGTTGTTGCTGTTGCTGTTGATGTTGTTGTTGACTGTGCTGCTGTAATTGGGGCGACTGCTGTGTCTGGTGTGGCGCCTGCGGCTGGCCGACCTGAGCGCTCTGCATGTTTCTTCTGGCCATCTCTTGTTGTTTAGATATTTGTTTCAAGAGCTTTGACAGGTGGATGAACTCCGCGTTCTGCGTGGCCTGCTCACCGAACTGCTGCTTGAGCTGCATCCATCGCTGGTACAGCTTCTGGATATCTTCCTTGGGGATTGGCCTGTTGAAGTCCATGGCGGCAGAGTCTGTGTTGGGCTGGTTTATTATTGTCTTGGAGGGAACTGTGAGAAAATAACCTTAGCCCTATTTTTTGGGGAGCTGACTTCCGGGTAACCGAGGGATAGTGTTGACTTCCGAATCCGGTAGTCATCTGATAAGAGGTTACAAGATAGCATTGGGCTACAAACATGTTTATGTTAATCTTTAGACCAAGGCGGGGACTCTAAAGAGATGCACGAGAGGCATTTGCAATTCACTAGTGGATACACTCCAGTATGATCCATCAAGATGAAAGACAAACCGCGCTTTCATGGTGTATATTGAGGCAACTCATCTTTCACCAATCCTTCAATCATCTTGTTAAACTTCACAGCACCACCGTAAGGGAACTCGAGTACTGCCTTCCAATCATATAGGTAGTTCAACCCACCTTGAGCGTTTGTGACCTTGAAGACGATTTCATAGTGGTTGCTCCCAAACCAAGGGAGAACTAGGTTGTTAGCTGAGATATCCTTAAACAACAGTGAGAAGTTGTCGTGGTCTGATACCTGGTCTGAGAGGAGCACCAGTCTCTGGTTTGTGAGGTATACATGGCCCTTCAGCGTTATAGTCTCAGGTTTCGGTTGTCCTATTGGTTTTAACTTCATTGTCACTCTTTCTTCCTGTAAATGTGTCAACTGCTCCAAAGGAAGGAGAGTGAAAGCCTGGCGCAGGTTGTTGCGTCTTTCGACCCAGTTTATCGACATTCTTAATGTATTGTGTGGTAATTCAGGGCAGAAAAAACGATTATCCTGTGACCTTTTCTAATTCGATACGTCTTCCTTTCAAGAGTCTTTGTCGGCTTGTGCCAGTTTTCTCTTTTGAGTTTTCCATTACCGAGAAAGCCCAGTGACAAGACCCACAAGACACAAAAGGACACCAACAGAGCAGCCGCCCACCAACGTAAATGCCACGAGGAGGCTCCTACATTGTGGCCATTGACATTCAAGACTTGAACGGACAAGATCCCTGGTGCCGGGTAGCTATCCGAGACAATAACATATTTGCTGGAATCAACTCATCTCCAACTTCATACGCAAGTCCAAAACTACAAAAGGAACTCCCCTCCCCTGACTACAGGACCAGCGGACTCAACATAATCACGCTTGATCAAGATATAATGCTTAGTACTTCTAACTCAGCTACGCTCGGTTCCTCGAGCTCGTCAAGCTCTTCAAGCTCTTCGAGATCCCTGAATCAATTGAAGGCAAGGTACATGGGCTATGGTGTTGTAAGGCTCTACAGAGAATACGAAGAGGAACACAGTGACAAGACTATTGAAGTTGAATCTGGCGAAACAACTGTGGCTATTGTTGCTGTTCCTGCGTACCTATCACCAACAGACTTGTTGGGTTTCCTTGGTGACTCTGTTATCAAGAATGTGTCACACTTTAGATTAATCAAATCAGACAACCCAAACAGGTATATGGTGTTGATGAAGTTCAGAGCTAATGATTCAGCTAGAAAGTTCCAGGATGAGTTCAATGGGATTTACTTTAACTCTCTAGAGGCTGAGCAATGTCACACCATCTTCGTCAAATCCGTGATCTTTGAACCATTGATCGTTCCACACACAAGTTCCGGAATCCCCTACCTAATGGAAGACCCCTTCACGTTACAGATGAAGAAATCCGTTGGTCAACAAAGTGACCTACAAGCTGAAATTGTAAAGGAGTTGCCAACGTGTCCCGTTTGTCTAGAAAGGATGGACTCTGATGTTTCTGGTTTGCTAACGATTTCATGTCAACACACCTTCCATTGCAACTGTTTGAGCAAATGGAGGGATGATACCTGTCCAGTGTGTCGCTACTCAAACTTGGCCCTTGATCCCTTGAAATCAAGGGGCAACTCTCAATTTCAGATCTGTTCAGCATGTGGCGGTAACCAAAACCTATGGATCTGTTTGATTTGTGGTAACATTGGTTGTGGTCGTTATGATTCCAAACATGCTATTGAGCATTTTGAATCTACTAATCACTGTTTTGCCATGGATATCACTACGCAACGTGTCTGGGACTATGCAGGGGACAACTATGTGCATCGTTTGATCCAGAATGAACAAGATGGGAAACTCGTGGAGCTGGATTCTGGAAGCCTGAACAGCTGTGAAAGTTCCTCTAAGGACAAGAACGCAGAGTATAACATCGAGTATTCCAATGTGTTACTATCACAGTTAGAATCTCAGAGAGAGTACTATGAATCCAGATTGATGGAAGTGCATAATAAACTAAAGAATAGCGACCAAAGAATGGATCAATTGGAAAGACACTATAAAGAAGCTCTTGAGTCTAACTCAAGATCAAAACAACAGGAAGAAGAAGTTAAAAAACTACAAGACAAGATCAATAACTTGAACAAGTTGAAGGTGCTGGCCCAAACCTTCGAAAAAAAATACAAAGAAGAAAAATCACTCAGTGATAACTTGAGCAAGAACTTCGAGAGTCTTAAATTGAAGAACCAAGAGCTCACTCAACAGAATCAGGACTTGGAAGAACAAGTGAAAGACCTAATGTTTTACTTGGAAAGCCAAGAGAAATTCAAAGAAGCCAGTGATGATGTGAAGAATGGCACTATAGTTATGCAACAACAACCAAGTGCCAGAAGAAACAAAAGAAAATGAATGAATCAAACTATAATGTACAAAGCTAATGAATTAGTGATAAAGAGCAGAGGCACCAACACTCAGAACCCTTTCTCTCAAGGAGTTTCAATGTCATACGCAACAAATTCCACTCATGCTGCTTAGCTGATGCAAGTTTCAGAAACCATGGACTTATCCTTTGACTGTCAAAGGGCCGTTTTCATCAGCGACAGTCAGGCTGATCTACTACAGCGCCTGATAGGGAAGACTAGTTTAGAGTTTCAGCGCTTTACTATCACTACTAGCTGCACTTGCTTCATTCTTTGCTTCGTGTTAGATGATCCTTCCACCTCAAGTCACTTCCTGACTCTTGATATATGATCCTTTGACAAGTCGATGACTTACTTTGGTTACAGAAGATTGACTCAACTAGCATTTTGTTAGCGGAGCCATTCCATTCACACAGACTGTGGCCGTGTAGTTTGTACGAGGATCTCTAAAAGCCATGAAGGTCTTCATTATGCTCTAAAAGTCAATGACCCTCTCAACAACTTGAGGCTTGATTCGAGAGAAGACTCAAATCGATTTCCCATGTACCTCCCCAGCATCTCAGTGTTTGTGGCTACTTTAGAGAATCTGCTCATTAAGCTTAACTACTTAAATGACACCTTCGAATTGCCAAATGTATTTATCTGCATTGTGATCAAGTGGCCACTGGCTGTTGAGAAACTTCCATTGGGTGGGAATTTGGAC
>JAKTWU010000404.1:0-16021 GCA_030582435.1 Taiozyma onychis
CGGCACCTTGTAGGATGGGTTAAGTAATACTAGTTTGGTAGATAGACAGATAGATCAATGTTCTATTATAATATGTAACGTATACAAAGAGATGGTATCTCTGGTAAAGTACGTCGCCATGGTAGATCAGGTGTAGGGTTACCCGGAATATCTGACAAGTTGAGATTTCGCGGAGAAGTGCCCTTACCGATATTTTCATGCTAAACGATCAACTCAGTTCATGTTTGAGGTGCTCATTTAAAGAGGATTGCTTTAAGTGAGCTTTATTAAGTGTAACAACAAGCAGAGTCTCTCCTGTGCCTCCCCCTTCGACATCTACCCAGCTTTTAGTATCCAACTCTGCAGATTTCCAAGGCTTTTTAAGTCATTTTCTCGCTATAACTTGGTAGTTTTTCCGAACGTTTGGACCTTCTCAATTTTTATGTGTCCATGACGATTCTCGACTTGACTGTGGAGCAAGGAAGTTGCATCCTGGCGTTGAAAAGGGTATAAATACTCGCCACTGATCGCCCAACTTCAAAAACATCTTCTTTATTCTCGTTATCTCTGCTACAAAACAAAAGAATTCAATATGTCCTCATACGTCACTTTAAACAACGGTTTGAAAGCCCCATTGATCGGCTTGGGTCTATGGAAGATCCCAAGAGACACTGCTGCTCAGCAAGTCTACGAAGCCATCAAATTGGGTTACAGACTATTCGATGGTGCTGCTGACTACGGTAACGAGGTCGAAGTTGGTAACGGTATCAAACAAGCCATCGATGAAGGTCTTGTCAAGAGAGAAGAATTGTTCATCGTCTCCAAGTTATGGAACACTTTCCACCACCCAAAAAACGTCAAGAAAGGTTTGGAAAAGACTTTGTCCGATTTGAAATTGGACTATGTTGATTTATACTACATCCACTTCCCAATTGACACCAAATTCGTCCCAATTGATGAATTGTACCCTCCAGGTTTTGGTAAACCAGAGGAAGAAGGTTTCGAATTCGAAGATGTCCCAATCAGAGAAACTTACCGTGCCTTGGAAGAACAAGTCAAAGCTGGCAAGATCAAATCATTGGGTGTTTCCAACTTCCAAGGTTCCCTACTGCAAGATTTGCTAAGATCTGTTGAAATCAAACCAGTTGCTCTACAGATTGAACATCACCCATACTTATCTCAATTGAGATTGGTTGAATACGCTCAGCGTGAAAAATTATGGGTTGTTGCCTACTCTTCATTCGGTCCACAAAGTTTTATCGAATTAGGCCACGATGCTGCCCAAAACACTCCTAAATTATTCGACCATGAAACCATCACCTCCATTGCTTCTAAACATTCAAAGACCGCTTCTCAAATCTTATTGAGATGGGCCACTCAAAGAGGTCTTGGTGTGATTCCAAAATCCTCCAACAAAGGTCGTCTATTAGAAAACTTGAAGGTTGAAGATTTCGATCTATCAAAGGAAGATATTGAAGCCATCAACAAATTAGACAGAGGTTTAAGATTCAACGACCCATGGGACTGGAAGAATTTTGGTATCCCAACCTTCGTCTAGACTGATTCATTTTGTCCTTATAAATAGTTTGATGTTGAACATCTCGAGAATTGGAAGTTGTTCTCACTATAGAATTTATTGTAGTCAGCTTTTTGATGTAAAATGGACAATGGCAGGCTCTATTGCCCCATACAAAATCAAGCATCTGACCTAGATTCTTTTACTCAGTCCTACACTTTAACTCTCTTCATGACACATTATATATTATCTATGCAAGTTATGTACATAATTCTCTGTATTTCTTTCTCTCTCTGTCTCTCTTCCTTCAGTGAAACACTTCAAAAGAACCAACTCCACCATTTCTGCTTCTTGTTTGGAGAAACTCCAAATTTCTTGCTAATATTAGCGGCATTGGCCTTTTCGACCACAGCATTAGTTGTCTTAGCCTTAGCCTGTTGGGCAATGGTTCGTAGTTTTTGATTACCAATATTGAACCCCCAGCTTCTTAGTTTTGAAACAACCTTTGGAGTTACAGCAGCAGTGATTGGCACTCTGATGAACAACAGAGATTTGTGAAGGGCATAAGCGACAATGGCCTCGATGATCAAAGGGTTCTCCCAGAAAGATCTGGATTCTTTGTTTTTCTCTTCAGTTTCCAACGGTTTGATCTCTTCGTCCTTCAACTCCCAGCCTAACCAGCCCTTAACAGTGTTCTTTACGTCCTCTTGAGCTTGACGCACTTTGTCAACACCAACCTGGTGGACAACAACAAAGCAAATAGGGAAGTCAATACAGGAGAGGGCCAAATACACACCTAATGCTGAGTAGCCATATTCTTGCATCAGAGCCTTGATCCCCTTCTTTGGTGGAGTTTGCTTCGCCGTCGTTGACTGGAGTCTCTTCACAAATTGGAATCTGGTGTTCTTCAACCATTGAGTATGTCTCAGCTGTGCCCTCGGCGAGCCCTGGAACAAGTTTCTTCTCAATCCCACAGTGGCAAATCTTTGAAACATTTCGTAGTTTTGTATGGAGTAATCGGCTTTAAAGGTGTGAAGTATTAGAGGAAAGGTTTATTTTCCACTTTGTCACATCATCAAAAGTGCTACTGGTAAGCGCCACACAGCAATGAAAATGGAGTTTGTAGCCAAAAAAACATCGCCAAATACATCAAGATCAACACTTTTGCTTATTCCTCTTTAAGATCATACCCATTGTGCTCTATTCCCTTCATATATAGGCTTAGAATTCGGCATTTGTCCCACCATTGAACAAATCACAACATGTTGGAGTCTCTTGTGGCGAGCATTCTAAACAGGTTTCTAGTAAGTGCACTTCCATCCAGATCACAAAGCCTCTTGCCATGGCCATTGACTAACAATTGATGAACAGGGGAGCTACGTCGAGAACTTCGATCCAAAGCAACTGAACATCGGTATCTGGAGCGGTGATGTCAAGCTCTCCAACCTTCGCTTGAAGAAGGAATCACTTGATAAGTTTGAACTCCCTATTGATGTCAAGTTTGGTCATTTGGGCACGCTGACGCTTCAGATCCCATGGTCGAATTTGAAAGGAAAGCCTGTTAAAGTCCACATCGAAGATGTCTATCTGTTGGCTGCGCCCATCGTGCAAGAAACCGTCGACTATGAAGAACAGCTCAAGAGGGAATTGACATTGAAGCTGAGAAAGCTGGCGGATCTTGAGATTAGAGAGAAGGCTAAACCGACAAACAATCTTTCCGCGGAGGACGCTGCTAAGAACGAGAACTTCACTGATAGTCTAATCACCAAGATTGTTGACAATTTGCAGTTCGAGATAAAGAAAATCCACATCAGATACGAAGATATGGAGAATGTCTTTACTGATAATCCTTATTCTATTGGAATCACCCTCGACGAACTATCTGCTGTCTCCACAGATGATAGTTGGATTCCTACTTTCATTAACAGCTCTGGAGGTCTGACGCACAAGTTATTGAAATTGAACTCCCTATGTTGTTATTGGAACACAAACTCATCCTCGATCTATGACGATGATCCAGAAGAATTGTTAGAAAAGTTCAAAGACTCAATCATCAACGAGGATAACCTGTCCGAGTATGAACAATACATCCAGTTCATCTTAAGACCCGTCACTGGTTCTGGTCATTTGACCGTGAACAAGGCCGGTGCCACTGAATCCCAACCACACATCAAGACGCAAGTGTTCTTTGAAGAGTTCAGTGTCGATCTTGACTCTGAACAATACAGGGACGCTTTGTTATCTGCCTCCAAGTTCCATTGGTACAACAAGACTCACAAGTTCAAGAGATTCAAACCTGATGTTCCTGTGAAAGGTCATGGTAAAGAATGGTTCCAATACGCTGCTAATTCTGTGTTATCTGAAATTCATGAGAGAAACTATCGATGGAGTTGGGATTTCTTGAAACAGAGACGTGATAACAGAAAGGCGTACATTAAGCTATGGAAGATGAAATTAAAGCAAGGTGATATTTCACAACCGCTGGCTGATAGATCCTCTAATGACGAATTAACAAAACTTGAAGAGAAAGTGCCTTACGAAGACATTAAATTCTTCAGATCATTGGCTAAGGCTGAACTGAGAAAAGAAAAACTGACACATACCGAGAATGAACCAAAATCTACAGAAACTCCGAAGCAAACAGGTGGTTGGTTGTCATCTTGGTGGAACAAGGATAATACTGCTAATGATGAGGAAAAGATCGTTATGACTGATGAGCAGCGTGAAGAATTGTACAAAGCCATTGAGTTCGATGAAACTCAGGAATTAGTTAATGCTATTGACGTCCCTAGGGATCGTGTCAACTTTGAAATCAATGCTCAATTGAAGAGAGGTGGGTTCAGTATCAAAAACACTGATGGTAAGAAAGATTTGGCAAAAGTGATCTTTGATGGTTGTGCTGCTCAACATTTCCAGAGACCTGATTCATTCCTGTCCACATTTACATTACAGGAATTCAAAGTTGAAGATCACACAGGGACAACTCTTTACAAGAATGTTGTTACTGTTAAGCCTATTGACTCTGATGAAGAGGTCCAGGAACTCACAGAACCATTCTTCAAAGTGTCGTTTGAGAACAACCCAGTGGATGGATCCGCTGACTCTGCACTAGTGGCTAAGTTGAGAAGTATGACTATCTTCTATCATGTTCATTTCATCAACGAAATCATCAGATTCTTCACGCCCCCAAAGGCCCATTTGGATACCATCCACGCCATCATGAACGCTGCTGAAGCCACAGTGGAAGGTTTGACCTTACAAACAAGAATGGGGCTGGAAGCTATCTGGGATGAACATAAGACTGTGAATGCTAAACTTGACTTACAGGCTCCGTTGATCATCTTGCCATTAGACCCTCACTCCTGGTCGTCTCCA
The DNA here is from genome assembly GCA_030582435.1 of Taiozyma onychis. Lineage (NCBI taxonomy): Eukaryota > Fungi > Ascomycota > Saccharomycetes > Phaffomycetales > Wickerhamomycetaceae > Taiozyma > Taiozyma onychis. The sequence continues at coordinate 4,871 of JAKTWU010000404.1, forward strand.
TGTGCTATTATTGATGCTGGTCACATCAGTATTTTATCTGATCTTGCTGATAAAGAGAAAACTAACATCTACAAAAACATGAGCCCAGAAGAGTACGCTAAGGTTCCAGTTGAAGAGCTGAATAAGTTAATGTATGATCAATTCAACTTACATTTACAAGACACCCAAATCTTGATTGGCCCAACTATCAAATCCACAATTGAACAGCTTCACAATAAACAAGACAACTCATCTACGATTTTGGATAAACTAGACATGAAACTACTGTTAGAATTGTCAATCTTGCCACATGCCACTAATCTGGCAAAGATCAAAACCAAGGCTAGTCTCCCTAACTTCACAGCAAAGATGAACGATTACCAGTATAAGATCATGATGCAATTGGTTGACAAGCTGGTCCCAGATTTTGCTCCTGAGGAAGAAGATGATGATGATTCTGCGATCACTCCATTCTATCTCCATGCCTATGGCAATGAAGACATTGATATTGACGTCTTTGAAGACGCTTCAAGTGAGATGCCTCTCGACTCTTCTCGTTCGTCATTAGAGACCTCTGTTGCTGCTATTAAGGAACAAAGAGCCAAGCAACATCAATTCGAGATCAACTTCAACGTTGATAAGGTCCAATTGTCTTTGTCTAAGTGTACTGATGGTAAAACAATGGCTGCTGAACAGGTTGTTGACTTGATTGCTGAGAATTTGACCTTGGATTTCTACAAGACCGAAGTTGATATGCATCTAGACTTGGTGTTACAAACCTTCAACATTGAAGATTGCATTGATCCATCTGGTCCACCGGAGTTTAGAAAGTTGATCTCCTCTAATAACTTCACTACATCCGACAACATCGTTCCTCAAGAGGATATCTTCAAACTCGACTACAACAGAACCCAAAGAATTGTGCATTTGAACGGTGAAGATATCGAAGTCTTTGATCAAGATATCGACTTGAATTTGTCCGCTCTAAAAGTGATTGTCACTAGAAAGAGTTTGTTAACAATCTTGAACTTTATCTTGACCACATTCACTGACCCCAACCCACCTGAAACCTCAGCTGATGCCTTGAGACACAATGATGAATCCAAGATTGAGACCTCTCCTCAACAGATTCGTGTCAATGTCATCCTTGATAGTATTTTATTGGTCCTGAATGACGATGGTATCAAGTTGGCTACATTGCAATTATCAACTGCTCATTTCGATGTCTTGGTGTTGCCTGAAAAGATGAAGGTTTACTCTAACCTAGGTGCTTTGTCTTTATTCGATGAAATCAATGAAGGTTCTGACAGAAACTGCTTCGCGAGAAAGTTGTTGAGTTTCGATGGTGACAAGACTGCGGAATTCACCTATGAGACTTATGACCCTGCCTCTAATACGCTAGCTTACCAGAGCAGTGTCACTTTCAAAGCTGGTTCCTTGAGATTAAACTTTGTTGAGTCACCACTAAACAAAATCTTGAATTTCTTGAGCAAGTTCCAGAAGATGAAGAATATGTACGACTCTGCTCGTGATGCAGCATTCAATCAAGTTAACATTCAGAATCAAAACATGGCTTTTGACATCACCATTAAGACACCTATCTTTGTTTTCCCGACTATATCTGCTCATGATAACGAATTTCATGATAACGTTACATGTTACTTGGGTGAGTTCAAAGCCTCCAACACTTTCATGAAACAAGATATAGGGTTCATCAATGAAATTGCTTGTGGTTTGAGATCTGCAAAGATGACTACTGTGTTCCATTCTGAGAACTCCAAACAGTTCTTGGAGATCATTGACAACTTGGATATCACTTTCGACATCAATACTTATGATCAGGCTGTTGAAAGAGCTAAAACTATCATCAAAGGTCAGTTGACTAATGTGAACGCTGACTTGACTGAACTTCAATTGAAGTACTTGTTACACTTGTCCGATAGAATTTCGACCGCTTTGGTAATTGATGACTCCAAATCACTATCAGAGATTGAAGAAGCTGCTTTAAATGCTAACAAAGTCATTGCTCCAGATAACACCTACGGTACTACCCAAGAACAAGTAGCTCAATCTGTTACTGAATCCGGTATTGAAGTTGATCCTGAAAGTGCTAAATTAGACTTCACATTCTCTATTCCAGAAGTTTCTTTGAGTTTGCACTATGACACAAAGAACGCTAAAGACTTATCACGTACTAGTATATCCAAGTTCTCATTGAAGGACATTGGTTTGGAATTCCATCAAAAGGAAAGCTCTCACTTTACCTCAGAGATATACGTTGGTGCCTTGACTGCTGAGGATACTCGTCACCATGGTGAAAATCAATTCACTGAAATCATTCCAAGAATATCTGGTGATGAAAACCAATTCGCAGCCAATATTTCTACTCAAGGCCCTGCTGAAAACAAAAATATCGTTGTCATGGTCAAAGTCCACAGTCCTAAAGTTATCTTGGCTCTTGACTATTTGTTTGCCTTGAAATCATTCAGTGACGCTGCTTTTGAAGCTCCGCCAACTATTGAAGAAATCAAGGACGAGGACTCTAAAGATCACGATGCTTCAAGCTTCAATGATGCTGTCGTTTCTCAAGACGAAGATAAACCTTTTACTGAGAGTGCAGCAAAACTAGGTTTCAGTGTTAGTATTATTGATACTTCATTGATCTTATTGGCAGATCCTGCTTCAAAGAACTCTGAAGCAATCGTCTTCAAGATTGAACAGTTGTTGGTATCTAAACAGAACATCACTTCTGCCAGTGCTAACAACGTTGGTATGTTCTTAGTCAATATGGATCATTTTGACACAAATCGTTTGAGAATCATTGATGATTTTTCTTCATCTATTACAATTGACGACAGAGGTACCACGGTTGACAGCTTCGTTTCTTCAATCCAGATTGCTGTTGAACCATTGATGATGAGGGTTTCTTTGAATGATATCAATTTGGCCGTTTCAATCTTCAACAAAGCTATGGAATTGGCTAAGAATGCTGGTTACATTGAAGATACTAACGAGGATGTTAAAACTGAAGATGAAGGGGAAGAGGTCACCTACACTACCTTCACTAAAGAGTTTAAGAGAAAGTTGTCTAAGTACGCTCCAAGTATTGTCACTACCTTGTCTGATGTTGCTTCACGAAAACAACACGTACCTATAAGTGATATCTTGGTTAAAGCTGAAGAATTGAATGCAGACATTGAAGGTTTACGTTTGGTCATCATTGGTAACGTTCAAGAATTGCCAGTCTTGGATATGTCTGTTAGCCCATTCCAAGTCACAGCTAAGAACTGGTCCACTGATCTGGAAGCTGATGCTAGCATCGAATCATTTGTCAACATCTTCAACTATGCCAGATCCTCCTGGGAGCCTTTGGTTGAACCATGGCCACTAGATATCCATGTCTCTCGTACACAAGGTTCTAACTCCAAGCTTCTTGTTGACTTCGTTTCTAGAAAGCTTGCTGAGATCACATTGTCTTCACGTTCTATTGCCTTGCTATCTCAAGTTGCTTCTTCCATTTCTGGTGATCAAGAAATCAAAGCTCGTGGCGCTATCAAACCTTACAAAATCTTGAACCAAACAGGATTTGACGTTAATGTGTGGGCTGACAACGGTGAAGGTGACCAAAAGTTGACATTGATCAAAGATGGAGATGAGATTCCATGGGAGTTTGAAGATTGGAAGAAGATTCGTGAGAACTTAGATACCAACAAGGAGCAAAACGTCATCGGTTTGGAGCTTCTGCAATCGGGTTATGACCATGTGTCTAAGATTCCAGTCACTGGTGAAGGTGAAGAGATCTATACACTATCTCCACCAAAAGAGGGTGTCCACAATAGAATCATTACAGAAATTACATTGGGTGAGGATAATGTCAAGACCGTTGTGTTGAAGTCCACCATTACTATTGAAAATGCTACCCAAGTGAACATCATAGTCAAAGGTAAGAAAGAATACATGATTCGTCCAGCTTGCTCACAAGCTTTACCTATTGATGAAGTCTATGATACATCATTTATCGTCAGACCTGATATCAAGGTCCCATTTAAATGGTCTGAAAATACGTTGAGCTGGAAGAGACTATCGAAAGCACCAACGTCAATAAGATGTGCTTCTGAAGATCCCCAAGATACTACCAGTTTCTTCTTCCAAGCTGAAGCTAAGTTCGATAAATCAGAACCGTTGACCAGAGTATATCCACACATGAAAATCGTCTTGTCTGCACCACTTGAAATTGAAAACTTACTACCATATGATCTGTCATACAGATTATATGATAGAAGTGCTAAACGTGATTGGAGAAACTATTTGAAGAAAGGTAACGTCAGTCCTGTTCATGTTGTCAAATTGGAACATTTCTTGTTGTTAAGTGTTCAGCCTAAAGATGCTGGGTTCCAAAAAAGTGACTTTTCTATTATTAATGCACCAGATAACAGTGAATTCAAGAAAGAGAACCGTCTACTTTTAAAGCATGAAGATGGACAAACTTTGAATTTAAATATTCACTATACCTCAGCTGAAAACAAAGGTGTTGGTATCAAGGTTGTGATTTACTCCCCTTACGTTGTCTTGAACAGAACTGGAAAGGACTTATTTGTTAGAGAGAAATCTAGTATTTTACAGTCCAGAGTTGATAGAGACGTTGATCGTTTGAAAACATCTATTCCTAAGATGTTTTCCTTTGAAGAAAGGGATGATGTTGGTTCAAGAGCTTTAATCAGAGCTGGTGACTCCCAATGGAGTGCACCTGTTAGTTTCGAAACTTTGGGTCAAGCTACGGAAGTCTTTGTGCAAGTTCCAGATAAGAAAACAGAAATCAATCTAGGTATGACAGTGAAAGAAGGTGAAGGTAAGTACAAGTTGAGTAAGGTTGTCACATTCTCTCCCCGTTATGTGGTTAGAAACAACTTGAACCAGGAGATTGAGGTAATGGATGCGAACTCTGCTGAAGCTGTTCACTTAACACCTGGTGGCTTGGAACCATTGTACAATCTACCCAGATCCAACAGAAAACAACTGAAAATAAGACTACCAGGTGGTAGTTCTCAATGGTCTGCTCCATTTAACATTAAAGATGTTGGCCGTGTTCATTTGAAAACCTACAAGCACGGTGTTGGCCATGTTCTATTGCAAGTCGATGTATCACTAGAAGAGTCTACCTTGTTCATCAATCTAGAAGATGCTGGTAACCATTGGCCATTCTCAGTCAGAAACTTTAGTGATCAAGAGTTTATCTTCTACCAAAAGAACCCATATGTGAATGAGTATGATGAAGTTGTCTCCAGTGATGGGAAGACTTTCAAGCCCATCTATTATAAGATTCCTCCAAAAAGTGTCATGCCTTACGCTTGGGATTTCCCTGCTGCTCTGACTAAAGAATTGGTTTTGAGATCAGGTGGTAGAGAACGGTACATTCAACTGGCTGAGATTGGTAATTTGAGACCATGGAAGACTGCTGTCAATAATCAAATTGTTGAATTGAACGTTGTTGCTGATGGACCTACACAATCTTTGGTCATCTCGGCCTATGAACCTTCTAACAGTCTTTATAAATTGAGTGACTCGCAGAACAACTCTTCCATGTCTGTTAATAACTCTGATAAATTCAAACCTCTTGAGGAAGATTCAGATATCACTACACAAATTTTATTCAAGTTCAAAGGTGTCGGTATTTCCCTGGTTAATACTCGTTTACAAGAGCTGTGTTACATTACCGCTCGTGGTATTGAACTTAGATTGAATGAGTCAGAACTATACTCCACGGTCAGTGTGAAATTGAAGTGGATCCAAGTTGATAATCAACTATTCGGTGGTATATATCCAATTGTCTTATACCCAACAGTTGTCCCACAATCTGCTAAAGAAATGAATAACCACCCAGCATTCTCATTCTCCATCTCCAAGGTCAAAGATGACAGTCATGGTGTTACCTATATCAAGTATGCAACTACTTTACTGCAAGAAATGTCATTGGAGATTGACGAAGACTTCTTGTTTGCTCTATTGGACTTCTCCAAGATCCCTGGTGCTTCATGGAATATTGAGGTTGAAGATAAACTATGTGATGGGACCATCACCTTACCTGAACCTAACAATAAACTGAATAACAGTGATATCTACTTTGAAGCTCTTCACTTACAACCAACGCAGCTAAACTTGTCGTTTGTTAGAACAGAAAGGGTCAATGTTGAAGATAAGACTGATTCTCAAAACGCCATCTCATTCTTCTTGAACATCTTGACAATGGCTATTGGTAACATTAATGATGCCCCTATTAGATTGAACTCCTTATTGATTGAGAATATCAGAGTTCCAATCCCAATCTTGATTCAAAGCATTCAAACGCATTATGGTCAGAACTTCTTCTCACAAATTCATAAAGTGCTAGGTTCTGCCGATGTCATTGGTAACCCTGTTGGTCTATTCAACAATATCAGCTCTGGTGTCATGGATATCTTCTACGAACCATACCAAGGTCTAGTAATAAATGATAGACCCCAAGAATTGGGTATTGGTGTTGCTAAAGGTGGGTTAAGTTTCTTGAAGAAATCTGTCTTTGGGTTCTCTGATAGCTTTGCCAAAGTTACAGGGTCCATTGCCAAAGGTTTGACCGTTGCCACTTTTGACAAAGAGTTCCAAGAACGCCGTCGTATGAATCAACGTCGTAACAGACCTAAGCATGCATTGTATGGGTTTTCCAATGGTGCCAATTCATTCATTGATGGAGTAGCTAGTGGTATTTCAGGTGTTGCCTTGGCTCCGGTTAAAGGTGCAAACACCGGTGGTGCACAAGGCTTTTTCAGAGGCGTTGGCAAAGGTTTGATTGGTCTACCAACTAAGACAGCTATTGGTCTCTTTGATATGGCTAACCAAGTCAGTGAAGGCATTAGAAACACGACCACAGTTTTCGATGGTGATGGTTTAGATAAAGTTAGACTACCAAGATTCATTGGTCATGACCAAATTATCAAACCATTTAATGAAAGGGAATCGCAGGGTCAATTCTGGTTGAAAACGGCAAGCGGTGGTAAATACTTCAATGATGATTATCTTACCCATATAATCTTACCAGGTGAAGAAATGGCCGTCATTATCACTTTCAAACATATCTTACTTGTTGCCACCAGTAAGGATGAAGTTAAATGGGCTGTTGATTTTGATGAGATCAAAGCTATTACACAGGAGAGAACAGGGATCAAGATTGATTTGTTAGGCTCAAGAGAAGGACCATTCATTCCTATCCCAGATACCAATTCAAGAAAATTCTTGTATAAGAACATTGGTGTTGCAGTTAATGAGTTTAATAAGTTGTGTCAGGTTGTGTTATAGATTATTTTATAGCTGAGAATAAAAATCTTAATCATATGATATGATATGTTGCTGTAAATCACCCAACATTAAAAGGTGCATTTCATTTTGGTATTAATGTGTGTCCCAACAGTATTACGTAATCAGTGCAGCATCTGGACATTCACAAGACCTTTGGAAGCCAAGAAAAAGCTCGCGTGGCGTAATGGCAACGCGTCTGACTTCTAATCAGAAGATTCTGGGTTCGACCCCCAGCGTGAGTGCTTTTTTTTGCTTTTTGTAGAAAAATCTGGCGGCTCTAAAAGAATATGGCTATCTGTTGGTTCATGTCGTACGCTTGTATGAGGTCTCTCTGTTGTTTCAATTCTTTTTTCTTGTTGGGGTTTCATTTTATATATAGCTTTACACAAAAAGAAGGCATAAACATTTCTACACCTGGTCAGTATGAAAAAGACATTCCTTCTAATCATTAAATGAAGACTCTATAGTGGTGTATATCTAGTGCCTCTTTTCTTGACATTCATCCACAAGGCGATACCGACAGTGACAATAGCTACGATAGCTGTGATATGGAAGGTTTCATCGTAACAGCCTCTACCTTTCAGACAAACCCTTTCTCCTTCGAAATCCTCTAGGTTTTTATCATAGATTTTCCCAAACAGTTGCGTTGATAGATAGGTTGGTAGGATTGGGGCCGTGTTGATCAGCCCCCAGCCGAATGAGAAAGGTCCTGTGCCAAACATCTCTAATAATATTTGAGGAGCAGAAGACCAAATGAACCCGTACCCAACGCCATTCAGTCCTGAAAGCATCCATAAGTTCGTTGTAGATTTACTCATTGCGCACAGTAATTGAACGATCAATAGGCAAACAGTTGGGATGAACAACATCAATAGTCTTGACTTTTGTAATTTCAAGGCGATGAAATCACCAAGGAACCCACATATCAATCTCCCACCACAGTTAAACAAGGAAAGGATGGCAACTTGCGACTTCTGTGCGTTTTGGATATAGTGCTCATCCTCATCGTGCAAAAGAGCACGGACCATGAATCCAACGGAATAGATGTATGTCTGACCCAGAGCAACAGCTATTCCAATTAATGTGAATAGAATCCAGAAGTCTAAGGACTTGACGATATCCATGTTTTTCATTTGAGCTGGTTTGGTTCTCCTGTGTATCTCTCTAGACAGATCAATATCATGGTGAGGGCCAAGAAACCTTTCACCATCCACTGACATCCTCTGAAGCTCAATGCTTAATGCTGGAGTTGTACCACGTTCAGGAACAGTATCGGACTTTTTCTCACCAAGTGACTTCTTTTCAGCAAGATAGATCCACGGCAGTGCCACCAAGCAAACACCCAGTGTTGAATAGCCTAACATACCTAAGAACCCGGAAGTGTCGTCTAAAAAGAACAAACTCCCAAAAGTGGAGAATACGAAAGCACTCAACCCATATGTGGAAATAGGCAACGATGTAGCGATCCCTTGGTTCTTTGGAAACAGCATAGCACAACAAGTAATCAGGGCAGAATTGCTGATAGTGGAACCGACACCTGTCAAGAACATGAACGTGACACTCAACGCGACCTGCCCCACACCATCATCATATTGATCCTTCAGGCCCAGATATCCAATTGCAACGCACAATCCGCCAATGACACAGGGGACACTAAATCCCTTGTAGTCGATCAGCAACGAGCCAGGCACACCGGACACAGACATCCCAATAGTCCCTGCAAAGGCCACCAAAGAGGCCTGTTGGCCAGAGTAACTCAGTTGTCTGGACAACTGGGGACCGTAGGCCGAGTACAAGTACAGCGTCCCACATACCAGCCCGACCAGGCAGCAGGAGAACAATGTGATGGATTTGAGCACCTTTTCGTTCATCTTGGAATCATCGATGACCGTTTATTGAGTGATAACGGCACAATCAGTTCTCTCAATGTCTCGAGTGTGTTTTCCAAAGTGTCAAATCTATACCCCGGGCTCATAACCAAATGAATTGGTCAGCTATTGGGCCTAAAACTTTGATATCTGTGGAAAATGGGAACTCCCATTGTGTTCATTCAATGGTTCGTTTGATCCATGTAGGTCGTTGAGCAAATATCACGCTCTAATGGTATCTCAATACCCATCAGACACGCTCATATTGTTGTTCTTTGTATTCTCGAAAGAGTTTTCCAGATCGAAAATTTTACATCATTGCAACATACAGCAATAACTCATCCAATGTTCCTGTTCACACTCCGTCCACTTTCCAGAGTTCCGAGCCTACTACGGTATAACTCCACTACTCCTACTTCCCTCAAAGTTCTTTTCTTTGGCTCTGACAGCTTCTCCATTGCATCTTTGAAAGCCCTTCATGCTCTCTCTCAAAGCTCAAACCATATCAAACAACTTGACGTTGTTTTACGACATCCTAAGAATGTTGGTCGTGGTATGCATATTTTAAAGGACCTCCCACTTGCTCCAGTTGCAGAATCATTAGGTCTAGATATCATTCGTGCTGAAACTAGGAAGGAACTTGAAGCATTGATCCCACACCATTATGACATGCTCATCGCGGTGTCCTATGGTAAATTAATCCCAAGCGAGCTGATAGAGAGCGTCAATTACACTTTGAATGTCCATCCTAGCCTACTTCCAAAATACAGTGGTGCCAGTCCTTTGCAATATGCCTTGATGAATGATGATAAGACCACCGGGGTTACAGTTCAAACTCTTCATCCTACGGAATTTGATCATGGTGCAATTGTAGCCCAGACTGAAGAGATCCCAATCTCAGAGAATGAAACTATAGATACTTTAACTGGCAAACTTGGCAAAGTTGGTGCAGAACTGCTCGTTGATGTCGTCAAGACTGAATCATTTAAGGCGCCAAAATTCAAGTCCAAATATGAATATTCTTATGCTGGTAAGATCTCCAAAGATCAAAGAATAGTTAAATGGGAAGAACTCACGGCAAGACAAGTCATCAAATTACAGTCTGCATTGGGTGGGCCATTGAGTACCTTCAAAGATGTCACCTTCAAAAAACGTCGTTCTCCAATCCAACATGAAAAGCGTCGTGTCTTGATATCCAACATTTATAAGCCAGTAAAAGACGTTAAATTAGCACCAGGGGAATTCGACTATATAGATCAAGAACTGCTTGTTGGCTGTAAAGATGGTATCATTGGCATAGGTACTCTACAAATGCAATATGAAAAGAAAGAAGAAGTGAGTAAGTTTTGGTCCAATTTGAAAAAGAGAATCGGTGATACGCCTCTTAACTTCGTTAATTGAAGATACGCAAAACTCAATATACATAAACTACGTTATCGATGACACATCACGTATATATTGTCACAAAGTCTGCAGATGGCAAGAAAAGAAAGGAGGAATAGCTTTAAAAGATCAGAGCTTGAGGCTCTGTCCCCTACTACTCATATATCAGGGTTCTTCAAAACACAGAATTCTCTGTTAGTGGAATATACCTGGCAATTTGACAAAGGTCTGCTTTTCCTAATGACTTCACACGATCTCCAGGGCAATATTATATACTTTATAATGTATCTTAAAACATTCAGCTTATTGAAACAAAAAAGATGATCCATTAATAATTAGCTGGAATACATTCTTTTTCGTTTTTCAATAAAAGGTTGTATTTAAGTGTTTTTTTGAAAGATATATAGTGTGATGGACCTAAGGTAGTATATTTTCATGTAGGCAAGATCATTTTATCACCGGTAGAGTAGGTTGGAACTATTGAGCTGATATTGGGTTTTTTTGTTGTTTTTTTTCACAAATACAAAGTTCTTTATAATTTATAATTTTAAATACATCTTCGCCATATACTTCTCTAGTATATGCTTAATTT
>JAKTWU010000405.1:0-15980 GCA_030582435.1 Taiozyma onychis
GATTGTATATAAGCACAATTGATTGAACAATGAATCTTTTATTGGTGAATTTGAAGCCCCTTTTATACTTTCTTTGTCTACCCCATACAGTTTGGTCCTTGCAGCACAGTTCTCGGAGTGGTTATCAGGTGTGGCCCGAACATTTCCTCTCTGGGGGTATTTTCTAAAGGGTTTGTTGCACTTTGGTGTGTTGGTGTGCGGGTGTCCTCTGTTCAGAATTGAGTAAAATGGCCTGATCTGCTGATATAAGGTTTAAGCGGACTCCTACAAAGCATTGATAGTTCTAGAGCTACCAAGCCGAGCACTAATGGCCAATTGGACCTCGAAGTGGGTTAACCTTCCCATAAAGAGGAATAGTTTAGCAGTAACGTTGGCCGCGCGAAGAGACATCCAAAGACGATTCCTTCTGCTAAGTTCCTGACTTCCAATTCACCGGTGTCTTATGTTTCCTTAATCTTCAACTCTCAGATTTTTTTCCATTTTGCACCTGTTTTTCGTTGAAATTTGATTCTTGACAGTTGCCATGGTCACAAGGACTATGGACTATACGCTGTCACAGATCCGGTAATTTTCGCGGCTTCGTGCAAAACTTCGCAATTTCCAATTTACACGATTTTTTTCAGAAATTTTCAGAAATATTTTCACACTTTCATCACAAGAAGTAAACAAAGGGAAATCTGTGTCGCTGGCTCAGATATCATCACAACACTGCTTTAAACGCGTTTTCCCTCCATTACCACCACCGAAGACTACTCTTATTAGAACTATACTCTACCCTCTACGCGCTGGTGCAGTTTTCTCCGCTCCTGAATCAGGCCACAATTAAGGAGCGCCATGTCGTCTAATAACGTTAGTATTACCACTTTAGAGATCAAAGCAATAACTTATTTCTAACTCACAAAATACAGCTTACTGCCAACGTCCTGAAAGAGGAGATCGATAAGGTCAAGGCTGGCTTACAAGAATACAAACAACTTGCCTACGGCTCCAACGAATCCTTGAACAGAAGACTAAATGAGTTTATCGAAAGAAACAACTCGAGAATGACACAATTGAACTCGGTCATCGATCTGCTGATCAAAGAAAACCAAGAACTTAAGAATCTGCTGGTTAATCAAAGGTTCTTGATTCAGCCACTGAACCCGTATCAGCTTGGTTCAAATAATCAGGTCGTGCAAGTCCCAGGTCAGAACCCAAACAATCAACAGCCTATCAGTATACCATTCACTGAGGCATTCTTATCTGGGAACACCACTTTAAACTCTGCCTCCGAACCTACAAGATCGCACACAGTACAAGACGAGCCACAACAGCAACAGTCTCAAACACACACCAGCAGCAGATCTGGCAACCAACAATCATCCCACCCCCACTCTCACCATCACAACCAATCCCAAAACCAACAACAACATCAACATCACCAATCCCAGCAGTCATCTCACCAACAACAGTCCAGATCCAACCAAGACTCCCAACATCAATCCCACTCTCACCTTCAAAATCAAACCCAAAACAATGCGAACATTGACTCATCACTGGCTGAAGCCACCAGTAATAGTGGTATGTTGAGATTCATCAATAATCAATACGTTGAAGATGAAACTTCATTGAATCAAAATGGTGGTAATAGCCAAAGTGCGAACTCTAGAATCGATTTCGTCTTTATGGATCCAAGTGCCTCAAGAAGTCGACATTTCAGAGCTAACTCCAACACATATCAAGAGGGTAACCAGTTGGGTGATGACGATGATGAGGTTGATGAAGATGGTTCTCCAATCGACAACCTCTCTCCACCTCAAGCCAGTTCCAGCAGTAGACTGCAGAAGTCCACAACTAGACAATCTGAATACGATGCTGAGAACTACGATTTAATCATCCATAACGATTTCCACAAAGTGGAGGATATTTATTATGAATACTACAATTCATTGAAACCACAAGTTGAAAGAGTTCAAAAGGCTTACAAGATAAAGAAGATTAGAAAATACCAAAAGATCAAAGCCTTGGCTGTTAGAGTCGATAGATACAAGGAATTGAAAGGTTGTTCATTAGCTGAAAGTTTCCAATTCTTTGACAACTTGAGAATCGCTGAAGACAACACCAAGAGATCAATCGCTTGGTTATACAACACCCTACCTGATGTTTTGAAAAAGATGGGTCTTGAAGATCAATTGAAGAGAAGTGGCACCGGTGCATGATTGTATTCATCTTTCTTCCGTCAATTTTTTTTTTCTTGTTTTACTCCTGTGATGTTTTACCCCTATCTATTTCAACATTAACGACCTGTTTCGATTCATTTTCATCTTTTACTTGAATTATTGGGGCTACTGGAGCTACTTTTCAGTGCTTTGATCTGTGTGGATTATTGGTACCCTGATTTCTATTATACGAACTTTGTAATATTATTACTCCTTTGTAATATTATTACTCCTAATTTGTAGTGTAACTCAATGATGCACCTTAGTCACACATTCACAACTGACGCCAGAATTCTCGGTCACATACGTAATTTAAATCTAGGTTTGTAAAAGATCATGAGTGGCGGTTGTTCTTGCATGCTTTGTCAATTCTGCAACTGTACTTGGAAATTTTAAGCGGCAAGTCAAAACTTAGTTAATTGTTCGTGGAAGTTGAAGACTTTGGTATTGATACGTATTTTATTTACAATATGTAGACAGAGAATTGGGGTTCTAATATTTTTTTAGTGGTGATGTTTGTTGTAGAAGTTCTTGGTTACTGGTTACTGAGCGTTAATGACGATGTATAATCTTCCAGTATTTATCAAAGTCAATTCAGATAGATCAACAAAGCTATTAAAGGTAATAATTATTTCGGCAACGTCTCTTGTAATTATAATTCAAATTCTGCTCTAAATTAGCTGATCGATTTAGTTCTTAATTAGTTCCAAAAGTATTTGAGACTCATGACCCGCGGTTTATACTATTTTGCGCTACCTGAAAATGAAGTTTAACGGAACTTTACTACTCACCTTCTGATTAAACTCTCAAAGCAGAGGTACAATAACCAGCGTCTGGCCTATATCACGAGTGTATCAGAGAGCTGCTCGTTTAAATTTCAATTTTATTCGAGTCTACAGAAGCGCTATAATGTCTCTGTTTCATTTGGTTTCCAGTAACCTAAGAAATATTATATCTATTCAAATATTTAGAAAACCATACATTCCTTCCAATTAAGCGTAGTACGTAGTGTTATGCAGGAGGCAAATGTGACATGCGTAACATAGGATATATTGATTTAAGCATTCTTTTCCGCAAATGCTAAGTCATGAGTTATCAATATAATTATATTTCTTTGAGTAAAACTTGTATTTACTACTTTTTCAACATTTGTATCTTGTTATATATGACTTTTAGCATGTCCAATGTCTTCATATTGCTCGTGTCTCTTAGTTCAGTTGAGCGGCGTCGACATGGCCTCTCCAACAAATTGATATCTACTTTCAAAAATTAAGATTGGCAACAAATAGCTTGTATGGCGCAGTGGTAGCGCAGCAGATTGCAAATCTGTTGGTCCTTAGTTCGATCCTGAGTGCAAGCTATTTTTTTGTATTTTTGGCTGAATGGTCCGCAAAAACGAGGCTCCAGGCGCTATGAAGAGAGGCCCCCAAAGTTCTGAGGCACTGTCTAAGACACGTAGAAACACTTTCACGCAGTAGTGCACACCTGGGAACACATGGGTTTTTGTATAAATCTTAAAACCGTCCACTTTGTGATCTCACACAAAAAGAAAAACATAAAAGAAAACCATCGCTCAAAGACGCCAAAGCGATGGCTTGATGAAACTATGGAAATGATTGAGATGATTCGACACATGCGACATTATTAGTGGGGATTGTTATCCGGTATCAATTCCTTCTCTATGAAAAGTTTTGAGTTGAACATTACCAGACTAGCTTAGTTGAATGATAAATGAAAATAGGTTAATTCTTAGATTTGGGGTCCCTACGATTGGAAAATATGTTCATGAAATGATTCTTTATTTGTGATGCTATGTCTTTTTTCTCAAAGTTCTGTTGGCGTAGTTGATGACTTGAGTATTACCTTCTTTAGTGACAAAGAACTTCTTCTTATTTGAATCATGCCATAGTAAGACACCAATCTCTTCAGCATACTTCTGAAGAACCAGATACTCCTGTTCGTTTTGGAAATTGGTGAATAGGTAGCCATCATGAGGAATGATACGATCCAATTCCAATTGCCATAGTTTGATTTGATCTTCAATGGTGGGCTGAATGATGTGAAGTGTTTCTTTTGAGTTGTGGTCCAGTTCAAGCTTCTTGTCTAATGCCTCTTCGGCAGATCTTCGTAGTTGTGGATGAGCATGTGTTTCTAAGTATGAGATGATTTGCTCCGCGGTGATACCACTTATTAGGGCTCTCCTCACAGATTCTCTTGTTAGTTGACCAGTGACAAGATTAGAAAATCTTGATTTCAAATGGACAAATAAACTAAGGACAGCAATCTGTAAAGGCGAGTTGGTATATGCGTAAAGTTTAAAATTGGTTTCAATAATGATGGTACCTGAGTTTTCAAATGATGTATTGTTCTTAGCATCTTCAATGACTTTGTTCATTGCTGCTGACGCCGTTCTCAAGGTTGTTGTATCTGACGTCAGTGTCGTGGCTAGTCTGGTAGGATAGAATCTTCTTGACGTGGACTTTCTTTGATAAATCAATCCGTAATCTCGCAGGTCCTCCAACATATTAATCTGTGTTTCATTCAATGCAGACAATGAGTAGTCCTTACCAAGTTCCAAGGATCCCAGCATGAAGATAAAGTTCAAGACGTCAACCTCATTCATCTGTAGTGATTCTGACATCCTCAAATATTGTAATAATAAAGTCCATAATTGAGCATTGACGTCTTGCAATAAGAACTGGAAACCTTCGTTTGTGATATTCATTGCCTTGGGCGTTTTACCTTCCATTAAACCACTATGTCTCAGTAAGCTCAACACGCCAGCACTTGGTAGTTCATTAAGCTCGGTACCAACCATGAAATGAAGGATGGTCTCCCACTTGTTTGCAGCGTACTTATCCAAAAAATCAATATCAACTTTATGAGCATCATCAATATCACTGAGCACACCAAAGGAATTACCGATCTCAGTACCTGTTAGAACGTTTCTGAAGCTCTGTCTGAAGACTGGATTCAATAAAGCAACACCATTGTTCTCCTTGATCAGATGTAAATCCTTCAGCACTTGAAACGCATCCACTTGCTCTAATTTCCCATTTGAGTTCACCCAGTTATCAAAATCGGCCATAGGCATACGGTTCTCGTTGGAGATCATGGTCATTACGTAGAACTTGGCCAACGCAGGCAGCAATCTGAAGATCGAAAGACATGTTGCGGCCTATAGCTTTGTTAGTTATACTTCACCAATTGAGATAGATATTCACCCATAGAACTCACAGATTGATAGAGCTTTGTCTGCGTCTTCTCTGGAAGATCCTCCAGGTATTTGTTGACACTGGACTTGGACGAACTGCCACTCATGAAGCCAATTGTAATGTCGCCTCACGGTCTGATATGGCTCTGCTTTTCATTTTGACGTTTTTACCAATTTACAACAATTGCGGGTAACCTCATCAAGATTTTTTTAAACCATGATTTGTAAGAATGTGAAGTTTCCAAAAGGCAGAGAAACCAGCTCAGAAGCCCTTTTTGCCGGTGGTACGGGAGTTTATAATGGTTCAAAAGAGAAGAAACTCAACGGCAACCAACGGTGCGAAGCACACCCACAAAAAATCCGCTCTGGATGACTCGTTCAATGAATTGTTAAACCCGGTTTACAAAGGTAAAGGTTTGACCGATGAGATCAACACAGCTGAAGATAAGTGGAACTTGCTGCCTGCATTCCTGAAAGTCAAAGGTCTAGTGAAACAGCATCTGGATTCCTTCAACTACTTTGTGGATGTTGACTTGAAAAAGATCTTGAAGGCCAATGAAACCGTGTTGAGTGATGTTGATCCAGAGTTCTACCTCAAATACTTGGATATTAGAATTGGTAAGAGATCCACCACTTCAACCAAAGATCCTATCCTTCCCCCACACGAGTGTCGTTTAAGAGATTTAACGTACTCCGCTCCTATCTACGTTGATGTCGAGTACACCAGAGGTAGAAAGATTATTATGCACAGAGATTTGGAAATCGGTAAGATGCCAATCATGTTAAGATCCAACAAGTGTATACTTGATGGTGCTTCAGAAGCCAAGATGGCTAGCTTAGACGAATGTCCACTAGATCCAGGTGGTTATTTCATTGTTAATGGTACTGAAAAGGTCATCTTAGTGCAAGAACAATTGTCTAAGAATCGTATCATTGTGGAAGCTGACGAAAAGAAGAGTATTGTTCAAGCCTCAGTCACATCCTCTACCCATGAAAGAAAATCTAAGACTTACGTTGTTACCAAGAATGATAAGATCTACCTAAAGCATAATTCCATTAGTGAAGAAATTCCAATTGTCGTGGCTTTAAAAGCCGCTGGTGTCATATCAGATTTGGAAATCATGCAATTGATCTGTGGTGATGATGCTGTTTACCAAGATTTATTCGTTATCAACTTTGAAGAATGTGCCAAACTGGGTATCCATACACAGCAACAAGCCCTAGAATACTTGGGTGCTAAAGTGAAGACCCTAAGAAGACAAAAGTTATCAATATTACAAGAAGGTATCGAGGCCATTGCTACCACTATTATAGCACATTTAACTGTTAACGATCTTGATTTCAAAGAAAAAGCTCTATACATTGCAATGATGACAAGAAGAGTAATCATGGCTATGCATAATCCAAAGATGGTTGATGATAGAGATTATGTTGGTAACAAACGTTTGGAGTTGGCTGGTCAATTGATGTCCTTATTATTTGAAGATTTGTTCAAGAAGTTCAACTCTGATTTCAAAGCCAATATTGACAAGATTCTGAAGAAACCTAACAGAGCTACTGAATTTGATGCGCTGTTAAGTATCAACATTCATTCCAATAACATCACAACGGGTCTTAACAGAGCCATCTCCACAGGTAATTGGTCTCTAAAGAGATTCAAGATGGAAAGAGCCGGTGTTACACATGTGTTGAGTAGATTAAGTTATATCTCAGCATTAGGTATGATGACCAGAATTTCCTCCCAATTCGAAAAATCAAGAAAAGTCTCAGGTCCAAGAGCCCTACAACCATCGCAGTTTGGTATGTTATGTACTTCAGATACCCCAGAAGGTGAAGCCTGTGGTCTAGTTAAGAACTTGGCATTGATGACACATATCACCACAGATGATGAGGAAGAACCTATAAAGAAGCTGTGTTACTTGATTGGTGTTGAAGATATCTCAGTTGTTGACAGTGCCAACCTACATTCTAACTTTGGTGTCTTCTTAAACGGTACTTTAATTGGTACCACCAGATTCCCATCCAAGTTCGTTGGTTTGTTCAGAAACTTGAGACGTACAGGTAAGGTGTCAGAATTCATCTCCATTTACACAAACACACATCAAAAGGCTGTGCACATTGCCACAGATGGTGGAAGAATTTGCCGTCCTTTGATCATCGTTGACAATGGTGATTCAAGAGTTAAAGCTCACCATTTGTTGAAGTTGAAACAAGGTAAAATGTTATTCGATGATTTCCTAAAGCAAGGTCTTGTTGAGTACTTGGATGTTAACGAAGAAAATGATTGTTTTATTGCATTATATGAAAGTGATATTAGTCCAGAGATCACCCACCTAGAAATTGAACCTTTCACTGTGCTTGGTGCTGTTGCTGGTCTGATTCCATACCCACATCACAACCAATCTCCCCGTAACACATATCAATGTGCGATGGGTAAGCAAGCCATTGGTGCCATTGCTTACAATCAGTTCCAACGTATTGATACTTTGTTGTACTTGATGGTTTACCCACAACAACCTATGGTCAAGACAAAGACCATTGAACTAATAGATTATGATAAGTTACCTGCCGGTCAAAACGCTACTGTTGCCGTCATGTCTTACTCTGGTTATGATATTGAAGATGCCTTGGTGTTAAACAAAGCCTCTATCGATAGAGGTTTCGGCCGTTGTCAAGTGTTAAGAAAGAACACTACTGTGTTGAAGAGATATCCAAACCATACTAAAGACATAGTTGCTGGTATGAGAGTTAAAGATGATGGTGAACCAATTTTCCAACACGCTTCATTAGGCCCTGATGGTCTAGGTGAAGTTGGTACCAGAGTTGAAAGTGGTCAAGTGTACATCAACAAATGCGTTCCAACCAATGCCAGTGATAACATCATGAGCCAAGGTGAGACTGAACATAGAGAAACTCCAGTGTTCTATAAGGCTCCAGAACCAAGTTACATCGATCAAGTTATGATGTCAGTGTCTGACAGTGATCAAGCTTTAATCAAAGTGTTGCTAAGACAGACAAGAAGACCAGAATTGGGTGACAAGTTCTCCTCTCGACACGGCCAAAAGGGTGTCTGTGGTATCATTGTGCAACAAGAGGACCTACCTTTCAATGACGATGGTATCTCACCAGATATTATCATGAACCCACATGGTTTCCCATCTCGTATGACCGTTGGTAAGATGATTGAATTGATCAGTGGTAAAGCCGGTGTCCTAAATGGTTCATTAGAATATGGTACTTGTTTCGGTGGTTCCAAACTTGAAGACATGTCAAAAATCTTGGTTGACAAGGGTTTCAATTACTCTGGTAAAGATATGTTGTACTCAGGTATAACTGGTGAATGTTTGCAAGCCTACATTTTCTTTGGTCCTATCTACTATCAAAAATTGAAACATATGGTCCTTGATAAGATGCATGCTCGTGCTAGAGGTCCAAGAGCCGTGTTGACAAGACAACCTACAGAAGGTAGATCTAGAGATGGTGGTTTGAGATTGGGTGAAATGGAAAGAGATTGTGTTATTGCATACGGTGCCTCGCAATTGCTATTAGAAAGATTGATGTTGTCATCAGATGCCTTTGACGTTGATATCTGTAATTCGTGTGGGTTGATGGGTTACAATGGTTGGTGTACCAGTTGTAAGAGTGCTGAATATGTCATCAAGATGACCATCCCATACGCTGCAAAATTGTTGTTCCAAGAGTTGTTATCCATGAACATTGCTCCAAGACTGAAACTAGGTGATGTTTTCTGAGGTTTTAGAATTCACGATAAAAAGAATGTGAATATAGACGCAAAAGAGTTGTACATCAGTTTAATAATTTAATCATCATAGCATTCTTATATCATTATCAGGCGTACCATGGCTCATTAGTATGCTTATTCATGAGCCTTGGGGTAGAAAAGCTTATAGTCAAGCTTCAGTCTCTTGTAAAGGTCTTTCATCGTGAATTCTTCATCAACTTCATCGTCTTCATTCTCCATGAAAGTCCTCTCAGCTTCTCTTAGTGCTTTCTCTTGTTCCTTTTCCAAGTCATCCAGTATTCGATCTTGCTCAGTTTCAGGAAGTTCTTGAAACTCTTCGGAGTGGGAGATATCGTAGATCCTATCCTGAAATGAGTTATCAATGGAATACTCTAGCGTTTCCTTCATTTTCTCACGTTCTTTACGTACAAACTCTTGCTTACCGCCAACCTTATTGACCTTGTCAACCGCAGCATTCAACAAATAATTGGAGGCTCTCTCAGCAGCAATTCTCCATTTTTCAATCAACCCAGAGGTCTTATTAACATCTTTCTCCTGGAGAATCTGTTTGGCTCTCTTTAGCGACTCGACTTTAACTTTGGCACGTCTTATTTGCATATCAAGCCTCGCATCTTGTCTTTTAAGTTCAGCAATCGAGAGTTCCACTTTGGGCACACTCTTTGACACAGGTGTACTCTCAGATTTTGGTAAACCCTCGGGTGAGTCAATTGTATTGTAGATGGCGCTTGAGTTTGGAGGAGTGAGCTCAGGTTTATGAAGTTCTGAAAGTGAAAGAGTCCTTTCGTTCGAGCTCATTTTCTGCGTCTTTAGTGGAACTTTGCTTTGTTGTTCTTCAAAATCTTCATGATCAGCCTGGAGCTGGAGCTTTCTCTTCTTGCTAACGTTCAATTGCAGAGGCATATCCCTGTTAACTGGTGGAAGAGGCGACTTTCGATGTTTAGTAGGAATCTTTGTGCTGTCGTCATCATCATCATCATCATCACCAATTATCGACTTTGGGAGCGACTCGTGTTCCAGCTCCTGTGTAAGAATCTCTCTCTTGCCGCCAGACATGGCAAATTTGCCACCGTTTATGAGTGGGTAAATCATATGTTTGTGTCAAATCTATAATCGGTGTCAAATCCGGGTAAATGTCTGATTCCATTGTGTGCCCGAACCAGGCTCATCTCAAAATTTTTTTTACCTGCAATTTTTTTTTCTTTATAGTAGAAGAGATATAAGAGAAGCGTACTAAAACCACTTGTTACCCCCATATTGCTCCCCCAAGACACTGACATACGATGGCCAAGGCAAGCAAGCAAACCAAGAAGTTCCAGGCCAAGCACCTGAAACACACACTGGAACACCGTAAACAGGTCAAGAAGCATAAACAATTGGTCGATAGTCATAAGAAGAAGAAGTCTAATGAAGGTTCTGCTGCTCCTGCTGCTAAAAAGGATGAGATCTTTGATGATATGGACGTTGAAGAATTCTTTGAAAAGGGCTTTGATGTCCCAAAGGAAGGTAAAGGTTCCAAGAAGTCAAAGAAGCAAGAAGAATCCGAAGTTGAATCGTCCTCTGAGGATGAAGAAATCTTAGAACACAAGGAAGATCTAGACAATTTAGCTGAAAAGGATCCAGAGTTCTACAAATATCTACAAGACAATGACAAGGACTTACTAGATTTCAACCCAACTAATCCACTTGACGCTGTCAGTGGTGAAGAATCAGATGCTGAAGATGAAGAAGTGGAAACAAAACCATCAAAGAAATCTAAACAAAAAGAGGAAGGTGAAAAAATCGAAGTCACTGTCAAGCTAGTGAAGGATTGGTCAAAGAGACTAGAAGAACCAAACTTGAAACTGATCAAGTACATCACCTCTGCTTTCAAAGCCGCTGTCAACGTTAACAAAGAAGACCAGGAATACAGATATGCCGTCACTGATCCAAAGGCCTTTCAAGAATTGATCTTCCTAGGTCTAAAGAAACTACCTACTGCCCTCCAAAAATTGGTCCCATACAAAGTTGTTAAAGGTAGCAGAACTATTCCAAGCAACCCAAAAGTCAAGCAATTGAATTCCATCCTAAAATCACATGCTGGCGCGTTATTGACCATGTTGAATGATATCACCAACACTGAAACTGCTGCTCTAGTTCTATCTTCAGTCCAAGAACTACTTCCATTCTTCATAAGTCACAGAAGAGTCTTGAAAGAACTAATTTCTTCCATTGTCGTTGTCTGGTCCACTACCAGTGATGTTGAAACCCAGATCGCTGCCTTTGCATTCCTAAACAACTCAGCCAGAGAATTCCAAAAATCAATCCTAGAACTAGTCTTGAAACAAGCGTACTCCTCCTTCATCAAGAATTGTCGTCAAACCAACATACACACCACCCCAATGATCAATTTCCAGAAGAATTCTGCTGCTGAATTATTTGGTATTGATGAAAGCTTAGCATACCAAACTGGTTTCGATTACGTCCGTCAATTGGCCATCCATTTGAGAAACAGTATAAATAACACCAAGGACGGTTACAAGACCATTTACAACTGGCAATATGCCCATACATTAGATTTCTGGTCAAGAGTCCTATCTGTACACTGTCATCCAGACAAGGAAGGTAAGAAGGAATCACCACTAAGACAATTGATCTATCCATTAGTCCAGGTCACACTAGGTGCTGCTAGATTAGTTCCAACTGCTCAGTTTTTCCCATACAGATTCTATTTGATCAGATCTCTGATCCGTCTATCCCAGAACACCGGTGTCTTCATTCCATTATTCCCATTATTACAAGAAATTTTGAACTCCACCACCCTAACCAGAAACCCAAAGAATGCCAACTTACAAGCATTTGACTTTGACCATAACATTAAGGCCAACTCTGCCTATTTGGGTACCAGAACCTATCAACAAGGTGTTTGTGAACAATTCATCGACTTGGCTGGTGAGTACTTTGTTCTATACTCTAAAAGCATTTCATTCCCAGAGTTGGCCACTCCAGCCACGATTTCACTACGTCGTTACATCAAATCGTCAAAGAATGTTAAATTCAACAAGCAGTTATCCAACTTGGTTGAGAAATTGAACCAGAATATTGAGTTCATCTCTCAAAAAAGAGCCGATGTTGAATTTTCTCCAACTAACAGAGCCGAAGTCAACAGATTTTTATCCGACCTATCATGGGAAAAGACCCCTCTAGGTGGCTACGTGATTGTCCAAAGAGAGGTCAAGGAGGAAAGAGCTAGAGTCTTGAGAGAAAGTTTGTTGGCTGATGAAGAAGACCGTAAAAAGAACAGAGAAGATGATGAAGATGGTGATGCTAACTTAGAAAGTGACGACGAGGAGGATGGTGAAGAAAGCGAGGATAATGAGGAATAGATCTTTACTATTTAATGTAATATAAAGAAAAGTTTAAATGGTTTAGCAACAGTATGGAGATGAGCTGGTAGGGGCACATTTCCAAAATTTTCAAGACACAATAATGTGAAGTATGTAAATAAGATGTAGAAAGAATCACAGTTACAGCAGATCAGAGTGTGCCGTAATGATAGGCGTGAGGTTTCGCCAGAATGTTTCGAGATCACTACGATCCACAAGTGTGATACTCAATGCCCAAAAAGTGATACCCAAAAGAAATTATTCCGAAGAACTGTCCAAATCAGCTCATGCATCAGATGTCCAACCATCCACTACAAACACAAAGACACTGGGAGCCCAGTTCGACCCCACAAAACAGTACTCAATCAGCAAGTGTAGCTCCTGTGGTATCTCACTGCAGTCCCACAATCCGAAAGAGGTTGGTTACTACCTTGAACCAAAGACAAAGAGGCCAACTACATATCAATCAAAGAAACTACAGTACGTTAGTGCCTTTGCCAAACTAGATAAAGAAGGCAGGGCTCTGCTGGGAAACGAAATGAGTGCATTCAAGAACAATAATTCGGAAATGTTGGAAGATTTGAAGGAAAGCTTGGTGTGTAAGAGATGTCACGATGCCCTTCACCATTCAGTTTACAATCCAGAAGAACACATCCCAATGAATTTCAGCAAAGTGATGGAAAGCATTCCACAGGAGGCCAATGTTGTACATGTATTTTCAGCATATGATTTCCCACTATCGCTGGTGAACATCAAGGACAGACGTAATGTTTCTTATGTGATGAATAAGACAGATTTGTTATTTGGCCATGGTTCTGGTATCAACAAGTATCAAAACTTCTTTAAAGGTATGGTGCACAGATTGACCGGAGAAGAAAAAAACGTCCATCTGATTAGTGCATATACGAACTGGGGAATTGCTGATATGTTCAAGAAGTTTGATTTCCTCAATTATATGGTGGGTTATGTGAATACTGGTAAGACTAGACTATGTAACAGACTGTTAAACTATGCGAGACAAACGAAGAATCCTGGCTCCAAAGTGCTCAAACCTGAAGGGTCATCCCATTTACCGGCATTGACAAGAGAGAACATCGAGCATGATTGTTTAAATAAATCCATCATTGACGTACCTGGGTTTTTGGATGAATCTGGTGTCTTTCAACATATCCAAGAAGAGCATTTAAAACTGGTATTACAAGGTAAGAAAGTTCTAGTTTCTGACTTGAGAGACTCTCCATATCAAACTGTGAAAGGTGGTCAATGTTTCACTGTTGGCGGCACGTTCTTCTTACTCCCACCAGAGGACTCCATATTACAAGTGAAACCAGTGGTTTATGGTGAACCAAAGATCTTTACAAACTTGCAAAAGGCTGTCGAAATTGTGAAAGATACCCCTGATGCATTGAAGAAATTTGTCATGGTGAAGCCAGAATCAATGAATGATTTGGTTAGATATGTTATCCCCCCATTCTATGGTGCTGTTGATCTTTTGATCAAAGACATTGGGTACGTCCAGATCACACCAACTGGTGCTAAGAAGAATGACAATCTTTTTGAAGTCTGGGCTCCAAGAGGTGTTGTGCTAGGTGTACGTGAGACCATTGAGCATTTTTTGTCAAGGTATCTAAAGCGAATACAAACCAAGAAGCGAGAGATTAGACGAAAGGGTGACCTTTTACGCGTCGAGAAGAAAGAGAAGCTAAAGATGAAGGCCAAACCGATTCCAGACTACAAAATCTTTAGTAGACTGTATGAGATTCCGCATGATTGTGAACATCCAATGGATGAAGTTGTTGCACAGTATGCGCGCCATGTCAAACAAGAGGGCAATGGGCACAATGTTTGGCGCAAGGATGATTATAGAGACGAGTCCACAAACAATTTCTGGATCGAAAAAGTGTAAATAGCTAGAATGTAAATAGGAAATTAGTCAATGAGTGGTGGCTAACGCATATAGTGCGAAGTCGCTTTGAAAATAGTTATAGTATCGCTATGAAGCTGCGATGTTTTTTTCAGAGGTGCGAGATCTGTGTCAGAACACAACCGACTCAAAAGCTTTGTGGAGTAGGTTCAGTAATATAAGTTGGAAGGCGGTGGGTGCCCAGATATATATATATCCCTTGAAATTAGATACTTAAATAATTTTGTATTTTCAAAAGCCAAACAACGTCTTATCTTCCGTTATAGTTATAGATCATGCTCATAAATCAATTTAATCAATTCTTCAAGGTTGGTTTCGACATCAGTCATGGTGCTTGGTGCTTGGTCTAGGTGTATGAAGAGTGGCATGACACAAAATCTGTTTCTATATGAACCGCACAACGGCGGCAGTAAAACGTTGAACCACAAAAACGCTGAACCTAAAAAAAAAGGTGGCAGTTAAACTTTGAACTACAGGACTCAAAGTTGGAAGTGAATACAAGTTCAAAATATCAGTTATCTTCTGTTCATTGTCTCAGAAAGAGTCACCGTGATCAAGACAGCTCAGACAGCTTATATAGCCAGGATGTGGAGCTAAGATTCCTGATTGACATCTCACACAAAGGATGCTTAACTATCCGCAGCTGAAAAACCGAGCAGAGTACAAACTTTACAAGCTCTAAAGACTTTGTCGTTATATAGTATATAGCTACCTGTAGTTAGTGGCCATTCACGGTAGTACAATAAAAGCCAAAACGCAAAAGGGATTAGATAGAACAGAGTGTTGGAAGGCGGTTCAGATACTAAACAAAGAACTGCCAAATCCTACTGTAGGACAGTTACTCAACCCTTTGAAGAGCTTACTTCAATAGGATCTGCAATAGAACTCGCCAGTAGCTATCAATAGCCTTCTCTTATACCTTTCGAATCATTCTGTGGCTATATCATACAATTGGGGATTCTGAAATCCATGTAAGCGTATTAACTTCAAGCCCTGAGTGAAGAGTGAATGTATCCGGCAATGTTCTTTGGGAAAGCTGAAAGATGTAAGATATCTCTCAAAGAAACAAATGAAGTAGGAATTATCTCGTATCTCAACGGCGACGAACGACAGATGCTAGCTAATATTTATGTAGCACTGTAGTAAGAGTATGAGGCCTTGGCTTGTAACCCTACCACTTTAAGGTATACCATTTGATTCCATCTGTTTAGTTACTAAGAATACGTTCTTTACCAAACTGATTAAGCTACTGGCTATTTCATCATAGATCTTAATCACTGGAGATGCACCATTTACTTTATAACCTGAAATGAATAATAATACAAGTGCCTTTATTTCGTTCACCAGTCATCCAATGTATCATCTTCAGCATTTCGAAATACTCAGATCTTCTCAGGAGAATCATCTCACTGGCTGATTCTGCGCCTTTGATGTCTTCGTAATTCCACAACGTTGAGCTCAGCTTGTCATCTACAGCCATTGGTCTACTGGGATAGTCGAAATACCTCCTATCGTTCCA
>JAKTWU010000406.1:0-15979 GCA_030582435.1 Taiozyma onychis
GACCAGTTTTTCGTAGGTTGTAAGCTGAGTATAAGTGTTGGTAGTAATTCCCAGTGTTTCATTTTGGGCTCCGTTATAATATGAGATGCGATTGAAGAATATTTGTGCTGCTATCAGGTCTTGAACGAACCCTGGTAGATAGCGAGCCAGCTCTGGAGTCGAGCATTCAAAAAGTTCTTCTGCTGTAACTTCTTTACCGTCTTTTTTTAGTTTAGCTTCTTTGAATATCTCTTGGATTTCACCTGACTTCAAATCATCCTCTAACGCAACCTTCACCTGGGATAGAGCATAATTATACTTAAAAGGCTTCCATAGCACGTCAATGGAACTCACATTAGAGTACTCCCGCTCAGCAGCATCTCTAATCGCTGAATTCTCCTGATGAAATCCCTTGCTCCTCTCTTCAAACACCGTCTTGAACTCTCTTGGATTGTCCCATGGAAGTGTAAGATAGCTTCGAATTGCTTCCGTACTTACTTTGACAAAATTTGATCCACTTTTGAACTTCCTGATATCTTCTTGCTGCATTGTTTTGTGGTTGTTTTATATTGCGATGGTTGTTAGTGATTCTGATTCAAAGGAGAGTTTCTTTGGTGGCAATTTATATGTATGTGGTGGTGTCCTGATGTTCTCCCGGAATCAAAAGGGTGTCTACAGGTTGTTACTGAACAAAAGTGATGAATCTTCAACAATTAAAGTGGCGAAGGTAATGAACAGAGTTGTCTTCATGGCTTATTGTGCCTTCTTGAGCAGATCACATCTTGGCTTCTTGGTACAGAACGACTAAGAGGCCCACAAGCCACCTTCAAGACCGATAACAGCTTTGCAGCAAAAGAAAGGGTAGATCAAGCGTAATACAAACGCAGACAGGTCATTCGTCGATCCATATATTGTTCCAATTGCTGGACCTTGTAGAAATAGACACTTCTGTTTAAATGAAAGTTACCATCCTTCAACTTCGTTGGAACAGATGTAGTTGGTAGAATGAAGCTACAACCAACTTTCTGGAAATTTTTGAGAAAATAAACATTGATGAGCATCTTCGAGAAACTACAGAAACAAAGGCATTGAACAACAAAAAGGCCACCCATCAGAGACAATAAGAAACACCGGACTTTCTCTAAGGCGTTACACACACACTCTCTCTCTCTTGTCATATACCGAACACAAGTTCCATAGCACAGATTCCACCTCATCTCCCATAATGGCTGCCCAACCTTCAACAACGCCGGAAATCCACCAATCACTGAGCTTCCGCGTCGTCGTTGTGCGTGTGATCGAGTCCATAGTGTACGATAGCATCGACGCCACGATCTCTTTGACCAAGATGACCTCTGTGATCAACAACCACCCACTTATACAGCACTCCTTGCATCAGATAACGAGGGACCTACCAACAGTGACGATACGAGACGTTATCCTATCCATCACCAAGATCTTTCAGGCGAGTCAGATCTCTATCCTCAAGAACAATGACAACTTTAAGCTGAAAATGGACAGGGTTCAGTTCAAACAACTTATTGATGGGCTCAATACAAAGTTCCAGACTGAGATACTAAAGGGCATTAAGGCTGATGAGGACCAGATCGAGAAACTGGGGAAGGAAATCAAAAGAATAGAGAGTGGAGAGTTGGATAAGATTATCATAAAGGAATTGGAGCATAGTAAGGAGTCACAGTCACCGGTGGAAGAATCAACGAGACTGGGCAACAGAGTAGGTGCTAAGAAACCTGTGATTGTTAATGATACAAAGGAATTGGACAATGATAAAAAAGAGGATGGTGAAGTGGAGAAAGTCGAGGAACCAAAGTTTGTTGAGCAAGAAAAGAAAGAATCTGAGAGTTCAGTGGAAGCTACAAAGCCAGGGGAAGTTAATAACCCAAGTGGTGAAACTAGAGAAGAACCAAAGGAGACTAAAGAGGAAGACGAAATGATTACTTCGGAGTCCAAAGACAACAACAACAATAATAATAATAATAACAATCAAAATAACAACAAGAACACAGAAGCTGTGCTAGAAACAATTGAAATCGAGGATGATGAACGGGAGAGGGAAGCCACAGAAGAAGCAGACGACAAAAAGCGTTCTGCAGACACCGACTCCTCACAGCTTAGAAAGAAGGTAAAATTGGAGAATCCCCAGCCAAACCAGAAATTGAAACTGATATCCAACCCACTGATAGCAAGCATCGCGTCATACAAATACGCATCCACATTTCTTACTCCGGTCAATGAACATCAAGCTCCAAAGTACTATTCGCTGATCAAATCTCCAAGAGACCTAAAGACCATCAAGGCCATGG
This sequence comes from Taiozyma onychis, assembly GCA_030582435.1. Taxonomy (NCBI): domain Eukaryota; kingdom Fungi; phylum Ascomycota; class Saccharomycetes; order Phaffomycetales; family Wickerhamomycetaceae; genus Taiozyma; species Taiozyma onychis. The sequence goes on from JAKTWU010000406.1 coordinate 2,304, forward strand.
TGAAAGATGGCAGAATTCAAACGAAGGAAGAACTGGAAAGAGACATTGTGCTGATGTTTGCCAACGCCATCATGTATAACAAGACAGGGACAGATATTTACGAATGGGCAAAAGAGATGCAGATGGAAGTGGACAAGATGTTGGAGTTGTTTAAAAACGTTGATGAGTAGACACTTTTTGTGATAATACGATAATATATGTTATAATATAAGTTTTCCAAAACTAGAAAAGGGCATTCATTTCTTATGTACAGTTTCATTAGTAGTGCTAGCACCAGGCATAACCAAAAATTTCAAAGTATCAATCAATCTAACGTTGGTTTTGGATGTTTTGGGTCAACATGGCGTTTTGCTCTTGAAATCTTTGGCCGACTCTTTCACTGTGCTTTAAAAACTTTTCAGAACACTTCAAGATACATTGATCCTCCTTGGAGGTCAATTTGTTGGAGGTGAAATCGTTGACACAATCGGTGAAGCAACGTTCAACCAGGTTGGAGTACAAACGCATGAAATCCTTCATTTGTTTTTGTTCCACTATTTTCTGGAACTCTTGTTGTTCTCTTTGGTTTAATTGATCCATCTTTGTTGTGATTTATAGGGCGACTTTGGGAATTAAAAGTGGTTGATGTTGCTGAGTTGAAGCTTCTTTGTGATTTTTCAATGGCAAAAAAACGTTGAAAAAAAAGATTTAAGTGAGTAAATGCCCCGATTCAGTATATTTCCTAATAAGGAATGCGATGAGGTGAGTGATAAATGGATGGTTTGGTGACTCTGAAGGGTGATTTCCTAGTTGTTTCACTTAAAGGTGTTCATCATTATGATTCAGTCCTTTTTCGGTTCATTTAGTCCATTTTCATTCCTATCACTCACTAATCACTATTACACTAGTACACTACACTACTATCAACTATGAGAAAAGAAAAAAAAAGTTCATGCTTCCACACTTAAAATGCCAGAATCAAACGTCTCCATACAGCTCTAACAATGGTCTCTACGCTGACATACACCCAGAGAGCCTCCACTCACCCATCTCCACTAGCCAGAAAGCTGTTTCAGATCATTGAGGAAAAGAAGTCCAATCTTTGTGCTTCCATTGATGTCAAGACCACTGCTGAGTTCTTAGCACTGATCGATAAGCTAGGCCCTTACATTTGTCTAGTCAAGACTCATATTGACATCATTGATGACTTCACACTGGAGGGAACTGTGAAGCCATTGCAAGAACTGGCTAAGAAGCACAACTTCTTGATCTTTGAGGACAGAAAGTTTGCTGATATTGGTAACACCGTCAAGTCACAATATGCAGGTGGTGTTTATAAGATCGCCTCATGGGCCGATATCACAAATGCCCATGGTGTCACTGGTGCCGGTATTGTTCAAGGTTTGAAAGAAGCTGCTCAGGAGGTCACCTCTGAACCAAGAGGTCTACTAATGCTTGCTGAGTTGAGTTCGAAGGGTTCAATTGCTACTGGTGAATACACCGAGAAGACCGTTGACATTGCAAAGACCGACAAGGACTTTGTCATTGGTTTCATTGCCCAGAGGGACATGGGTGGCCAAGATGAGGGCTTTGACTGGATTATCATGACCCCAGGTGTCGGTCTAGATGATAAAGGTGACTCCCTAGGCCAACAATACAGAACCGTTGATGAAGTCGTGTCAACTGGTACCGATATCATCATTGTTGGGAGAGGTCTGTTTGGTAAAGGTCGTGATCCAACTGTCGAGGGTGAACGTTATAGAAAAGCTGGTTGGGATGCTTATTTAAAGAGAACTGGTCAACAATGAAAACTTTACACCTCCATGTGCACTTTCGTAGCATTCTATTCATTACATATAAGATTCGTCTATTTCATTATTTGCCACCAAAGAACTTGGCATATTTTTTCTTTTCTTTATCCTTCTGCTTTTGTATTAGCTCTTCTGTGTCCTTGAATTTCTTTTCAACAACTTTATCAGTGGAGTTTAAAGCCAAACATTCAGTAAGATCTTTCAAAGCTTCTTCGTACTTCCCAAGTTCAACCTTAGCAGTGCCCCTTCTGTAATAACCCTTAGCCTTATCTGTCTTTTGTAAGTTTTCCGATTCAAGTAGGTATGTTGAGTAATCAATGGCCCTCTTGTAATCTTTCAAGTTGATGGATGTGAGAGCCAGGTTTAGAAATAATTTCTTCTTCAACTCTTCAAACATCAAGACAAGTTCCAGTTCTGAATCCTTGTCGGGGATCAGTTCATTGATGTATCTCAGTGCCTTTCTATACTTGAAAAGGGCCTCCATGGTATTCTTTTGTCTGAACAGAGCACTACCAGCGTCTTTGATCCTTGAAGCGGCCTCAAACGATTCGCTTGGTTTCTCTTTATCAAAATGATCATCATCATCTGGGTATTCCTCATAAATATCACCACAGATCGTACTATATGAAGCATTATATACAGGAACACCTTTAGATTCATCCCATTCGCCGCATTCTTTGATCAAAATGTCCTTGATAGGTATACTCTTATCATTCACAGGGTTGTATTCGATGGTTCTAATTGTAGATTTCCCCTTGATGATACGACCAAAGATGGTATGCTTACCGTTCAAGTGTGGAGATGGGTATGTGTTGATGAAGAATTGAGACATGTTGGAATCAGCACCAGTGTTAGCCATGGCCAAATTGAACACAGTATCGAATTCTGCGGTGTTCTCATCTTCGAATGGAGCGCCGTAAATAGATTCACCACCGGTTCCCAGTTCTTCTGAATCCTTATCGTAGGAGTCTGAGCCATTTGTGATATCACCAGCTTGTATCATGAAGTTTTTGATCACTTTGTGGAAATGGTTCCCTTTCAAACTAAGCACTGTATCATCGGTGCCCTTTTGATCACTCTTCACTAAGCTCAAGAAATTGGCAGCAGCCTTCGGCGCCAAATCGTCAAAAAGCTCAGCAACGACTCTCCCAACTTTCTCGCCGCCAATTTCAATGTCCAGGTAGACTTTAGGTCTCACTGATTCGATCTTCATAGTGAATTTATCGGCTTTTGACACTTCAAACCATCTTCAAATGTGTCCGATGAGCTCGAAATTTTTCTATAACTCTTGAGAGTATCAAACGAGTTCGTGGGTGCTTGGCCTAAGAATTAATTTTACCCCAGAAAAAAGCGAAGTCTCTCCAATTACTATTCTATACAAACTTCAGTGGCAAAAAGGGGGAAAGGATGTTTGTAAAACGGTTTATTTCTACGGTGGTGTCACCCTCAGGGAATGCTTCTTATGGTGTGCAATTGGAGAAGGCACGCAAGGCCTGTGTGGAGTCCCTGAGAAAACACGACAAGTCCTCGTTTGTGCTGTCTGCTTACATCCCATCACCTGCTAGAGACACGTTTCTCGCTATTAGGGCCTTCCAATTGGAGATGATGAAGATTAGCAATAACGATCAGGTGAATACCAAGCTGAGATCCACTTTGGGGTTCAGTTCCCTCGATATGAAGTTCAAAATTTGGGAGGATCTGTTACAGAAGAAAGTATTTGATGCTCCATATAACGACCATGTCATTGGTGAACCAGTGGGGATCTTGCTAAGAGAGGCCATAAGACAAGAATTCAATCTCAATATTGGTCATTTCACACAGATCATTTCAAGCAGGAAGTACTTTCTAGAACGTGGCCAGTTTGCCAACGTTGATGATATTTGCTCCTTTGGCGAAGGTTTTTACTCCCAGTTCAACTACTTGGTGCAAAACCTATTGCTTTCTGAACAGCTTTCGCCTTCTACGATATCCCTATTGGGTGAAAGCTCGGTGTTGCGTGATCTCTCAGTGGAGATCATGGCACATTTAGGTCAGGCTACTAGCATTGCTTCCATTGTTATCGGTACAAAGTATTATGCTACTCAAGATAAAGTCTACTTACCTATTGACCTTATGACCAAGCATGATATATCTCAAGAATCACTCTTAAGACTATTTCAGGGCCATTTAGAAACCGAAGAAGCTGATAAAGTGAAAACCCAATTGAAAGATGTGATCTATGAATCCTGTATCGTTGCTAATGATCACTTACTGACAGCCAGAAACAAACTCGACACAATCAAGTCGGAGATCGAGACCATTACTAACAAGACCACCGATTCTTTGATTCTGAAACGATCCAAGACATGGAAAAGGGGTATCCCTGACTGTTTATATGTGCCAATGATGAACTCTATTCCTTTGGAAGGCTATTTGAGACAGCTTGAGCATCATGATTTCAACATTGTGGATCACAAGATCGAGAACGCCTATTGGAAGCTGGTCTGGAATTCGTACAGATCTTACAAGAACAGAGCTATTTGATTTAAACTCCATCTATTTATTACTATTTATAGCACCTTATTTATAAACATAGAACCCAAACCTTTTGAATATAAAATACTGTAGGAAACCTCTCTCTTTAAGATCAGTTTTCAAATTTGAACTTACCATCCTTGTTGAATGTCTCCTCCACGCTATCAGATAGTTTATTTCTCAACCACTCCAGTGTGACTAACCCTACAGTGGTAGCCGGTATAGTGGACAAGGCATGTCTTCTAAACCCACGATAGAGCCAATCGAACCAGCTTAGCTTGGAATTCTTCTGAATGAAGAGGATATGGTCTAACGTGTCCAAATATGTATTATAGTATATCGTGAGCCATCTGGAACGCGGTCTTGATGAATTGAAGATATCAAAAGCTTCCAGTCTTGAATAATGGATGTTTTGAATCTTGGTGATTGGGTATTGGATTGCTAGTAGAGAGAAAGAGGCACAAATACCACCAATGAAGACATAGCAGGTTTTGAAGAATTTAAACCTCTTTTGATTCTCCACCATTTTGAAATACTCTTCTCTGGTGACATCCAACCCCTTCATGATTCTGGCTTTGTAATATTGGTAATTGATATAACTGTTCTTGTTCACGATGTATAACTGATTCTTGATAGTTTCAAACACACAGAAGTACACAGCAAACCCGACACTTTCCTTGACAAAACTCAGACTATACCCAGCAAACACCCCTGTGACACCGATGTCTCTCAATTTCTTGAGTCCAAATGTCCATAGATTCGTGTGCTCACCTTTCAAGATCTCGTTGGCACTGGATCTGGCATAAATGGCATCGATGGGCACAGCAGCTATGGATTGGAAAGCACCAGCGACGAACCCGGCACGCAGCGTATCCCACGGAGAAGGGTTGCCCAGGAAGTTGGTCTTATCGCCATTGAAATGCTGTAGACTGACCAAGTAGGATGTGTACAGCACGACACCGGTCAGAGAGTTGGCCAACAATGGAGGCAGCACTCGCTCTGGAATGAACTTCCAGCCAAACTTCTTCACTGCCTGGATCAACACCCCCAGGGACGAGTCACGCATGAAGCTGTAAGGTCTTCCCTTTGGATACCCGGTAGAACCATTCACGAACAGCCGAGTGATGGCCATGTAATCGACCCTGGTGGGGCGGAACAGCTTGACGGGCGTCCTCAGGTAGAAAGTGGTGAACTGGTACATCAGTGCCCGGATCCCAGCAGAGGACACACCCACCAGCTTAGAGCTCTTGGACGTCAGCTCCGGGTGGATCTCGTCATCCGTCATATATCTCTGTGCGTAGGTGGCGTATTCAGTGGGAATTTGGAGTAGAAGTGTTAGGCTGAAGTAATTGTTTCGATAGAGATGACCCGGTTCGGGGAGCAGAGACTATACATACCACGAGCATCACCGAGATATTTGGTGAAACTTCCTCTACAACACTTCAGTCCAAACAATACATAGCATACATTCTATCTAATTTAGTTGCTCTTTCAAAGACTTCAATTGGGCCAACACGGCGGACTTGGCTGTACCACCGATGGCAGTTCTTCTTTCGACACTGACTTCAAAATCAAAGACATCTTTAACGTCTTCACCGAATCTTGAATCAATGGCTTGGAATTGTTCCAAAGTTAGCTTATCGATACCGGACAAGTTTTCATCTTCTGCCTTCTTGACACATTCACCAGAGATATGATGGGTCTCTCTGAATGGGACACCTTTTCTGACTAGGTAATCAGCCAAATCAGTGGCTAACATGTCCATTGTCAGGGCACCTTCCATCTTCTCTTTATTGATGTTCAAGGTGGAGATGACACCAGTGGCAATCAATGCTGAGTGCTCAACAGTGGTCATGGCATCAAATAAAGGCTCCTTATCTTCTTGCATGTCTTTGTTGTAAGTGGATGGGATAGATTTGATGGACATTAGGAAACCAGCTAATGAACCGAAAACTCTACCAGATTTACCTCTCAATAGTTCCAATGAGTCTGGATTCTTCTTTTGTGGCATCAGAGAGGAACCAGTTGAATAGGCATCGGCTAATTTGATAAAACCAAACTCACCTGAGGAATAGATGATTAAATCCTCACTGAATCTCGAAATATGGTTCATGAACAAAGAAGACCAGAACAGAGTCTCAACGACAAAATCTCTATCGGAAACAGCAGTCAATGAGTTACCAATGACGCCTTGGAACCCCAATTCCTTAGCTAAAAACTCTCTGTCAATACCGTATGGATGACCGGCTAGGGCACCAGCACCCAATGGGGAAACGTTCAATCTGTTGATAATCTCCTTCAATCTTTTGTAGTCTTCGGTGAAGTAAGTAGCATACATACTCAGCCAGTGGGCCCATCTGATAGGTTGGGCTTTTTGTAAATGGGTGTAACCTGGCATCAAGACGCCAATTTCAGATTCTGCTCGCTTCAAGATGGTCTCAATTAATTCCTTAACGAAACCGGCAATCTTCATCAAGTTTTCTCTGACGTAGATTCTCATATCGGTGGCGACTTGGTCGTTTCTTGATCTACCGGTGTGAACCTTACCAGCGATTTGACGACCGATGATTTCACCTAATCTTCTTTCATTGGCAGTATGAATGTCTTCATCACCATCTTTCTCTTCAAACTTCCCAGTGGCCCACTCTCCTTCAATGACTTTCAAACCTCTGTGGATCTCGGACAGTTCCTCTTCAGTTAACAAACCGATTTTTTGTAGACCTTGGGTGTATACTCTGGTACCTTCCAAATCAGCGACATACATCACTTTATCATAAGGTAAAGAAGCGTTGTACAGGTTCATCAATGGGTCGGTGGCACCGGTGAAACGGCCACCCCACAGTTTTAGATCAGCAGGCTTGTCAGACATTGTGCTTCAGTTAGCGATCAGTTCCTCTCTTTGGTTGTGGAACTTTTGATAGCTGGGATTGCTGAGAGTTTTATATAAATTTCCATGTATTAATCAATGAGTCAGTCCCATCGGACCTAAAGTGCTGTGTTGACTTCCCAATCGGGAAATAAAAGTTGCCATTCCGGTTTAAAAAATGGTCAAACACAAAGTCGCTCTGTCGTTTTTGAGCTTGAACTGTGGGATAAGCCAGATTCTGTTATGGCAAGTTAATGGCAAGTCAGCACAAGTTGAAACTAGAAATACTCTTTTCAGTGGTGTCTATCTACAAGATATTGGTTCAAAAAAGGTCTTGAGAATTGCAAACCTTAGTATTAAACATCCAATCGCCTCATGGTTTACATCTACCAGTGAAACGTGGATATAGAGAACAATCTCTAACTGTGAATCTGTTGGTCAACCAAGCCAAGATACGTTCGGTACCTAGACCGTAACCACCATGAGGAGAAGTACCGTACTTTCTTTGGTCAATGAACCAGTAGTAAGCGTCTAGGTCTTTGATACCTTCACGTTGGAAACCTTCAATCAGTTCTTCTAAGCCCTCAGAACGCATCGAACCACCAGTGATTTCACCAACGGTTGGCATCAAGACATCAACGGATTCGGTAACTCTTGGGTCATCTAGACAACGCTTCATGTAGAAGGATTTGATTTCAGCTGGGAATCTGATCAAGAAGATTGGGACACCGATGGTGTCAGTCATCTTACGTTCAGCAGCTTCAGCGATATCGTCACCGAATTTGAAGTCTTCGTCATCTTCGTTCTTAATACCGTGTTCGTTCAACCATTTGATGGCATCAGCGTAGTCTAGTCTCATGAATGGCGCAGTTGGGGCTTTAAAGTCTGGGTTCAATTGTTTGATTAATGGACCAGCAATTGGGTCTTCTAGAGTGTACTGAACGGTCTGGGTGATTAAGGTTTCAATGTGGTTTAATAAGTCATCAAAGTCCAAGAAAGCCAGTTCAGCTTCAATGTGGGTGTATTCAGATAAATGACGACGAGTGTGTGATTTTTCAGCTCTGAAAGATTCTTGAACACAGTAAACGTCACCTAGGGATGGCAAACAAGTTTCTAGGTATAATTGTGATGATTGGGTTAGGAAGGCTTCTTCACCATAGTAGTCTAATTTAAATAGGGTTGAACCACCTTCAACTTGGGTTTGTACCATACATGGTGGAGTAACTTCGATTAAGCCTTCTTCATCGTAGACTCTTCTGATGGATCTTAGGAAAGCAGCTCTAACTTTCAAGACAGCAGACAAGGTTTCACCACGGATGGCTAAGTGACGTTGGTCGAATAGTAATGATGGATCAGCTGATTCTTGGATCTTGTTAGAGAAAGCTTCTTCACCACTTGGTGCTAAACCGATAATTTCATAGTAGTCAACGACTAGCTCAACACCACCAGCGGCTTGTTTACCTTCTGGAAGTTTTTCAAGACTACCATATAAAGTGACGGTAGATTCTAATGTTAGAGTGGAAGTTTGATAAGCGTTGGCCAAATCACCGGACAAAACGGCTTGTAAGTAGCCAGTACCATCTCTTAGGACAATAAAGACCAGACCCTTTTGTGATCTCAAACGATGGATCCAACCGGAGACTTTGTATCTCTTTCCGACTTCTAGCTTACAGATCTTGGCCTTTGTAGCAGTTGGTAATGACTTGTCTTCTTTGATTTCAATCTTTAGGGCTTCCAGCTTCTTAGCGGCGTCATCGGCTTCCTTTTGAGCCTTTTGAGCTTCGGCGAGCTTGGCCTTCTCAGCCTTCTTCTTTAGGCCTTCGACACCCTTCTTGGCTTTCTTTAGTGCAGAGGCAGTGATTTCAACGTAACCGTCAGTTTCTTCGTCCTTCTTGTAGACGAAAAGTTTGGCATCTTCCTGGACGAACAGGGCAAAGGCTGGGGTCTTGTATGGGGCTTCCTTGGTACCAGCGACAGATGTGTCATCGACACCAGTGGCATCGTTGATGTACAGTTCAGACATGTTCAATTCGGTGCCAGAATTGTGTTGAAGTTGGTTGGAAACGTCGAATTTTTCCATTTTTAGTTTGGTTACTCACAAAGACTGTGTGGTGCTTACCGGTTTTAGATAAAGCCGTTTGTAAGTCCGTCGATGAGTCAACAACTTTCTCCCCGGTTTCTCCCCTGTTGCTCCCCCGGAAGTGAAGTGGAGAGAAAGTGGCAAAATGAAGGTCATCAGTGAGGTGGTTGCAACAAATTTAAGCAACTTCAATGCCCATTTCCTAACCAAATCTTCCTCGGCTCGGTTCCAGCTCATCGCACGCTTATAAAACGCATTCGCGGGAAACATCACCAACTTTTCAAATTCCTGGAAAATTTTTCCCGCAGAAGATAAGAAAAGCTCTCAAAATACCGCCCAATCGCGCTCCAGACATGTCTTTGGAACAAACTCTTGCCAATTTGAAGATCTCCACTTCTGTGGGCGACGCTTCCGCCACAAAAGCGCTTGTTTTCAAGCCAAAAACCGCCAAAACTGCCACCCCAGTCCCAGTCGTTGTCTTCGCTCTACAAACTACCCAAACCCCAGCTGGTACCATCGCTTCCTCTGCCGGTGTCAAGGAACCAAGATTGGCCAAGGAAGATCTTGTCCAAGAATTCTTCGGTGTCTCTCCAAAGGAGTTCTCTGTCGTTAACGTCTCTAAAGATCATGCTGGAAAGATCAAACTGTTAGTTGACAACCAAATCGTCGAATCCGGTGTCTACCAATTGACCACTGAATCTTCATTTGCCTCCGTAAAAGGTTCTGATTTGCTATCTTATTTGGCTGCCACTGGTGTCGAATTGATCACTGTTGATTTCTCTGCTGCCCCAGCTCCTGCTCCCGCTAAGGAAAAAGAGGTCAAGAAGGAAAAGAAAGATACCAAAGTCGCTGCCCAACTAGACGCTAAGCTAATCGGTGTCACTGTTGACAAATTCTTAGATTTCCCAGGCTGGTACCAACAAATCTTAACCAAGGGTGAAATGTTGGAATACTACGATGTCTCTGGTTGTTACATCATGAAACCAGCCTCATACTTTGTCTGGGAACAAATCCAAGACTTCTTCAACTTTAGAATCAAGAAGCTTGGTGTCAGAAACGCCTACTTCCCAATGTTCGTCTCCTCAAAAGTTCTAGAAAAGGAAAAAGACCATATCGAAGGTTTTGCCCCAGAAGTCGCTTGGGTCACCAGAGCTGGTCAATCTGAGCTAGAAGAACCAATTGCCATCAGACCAACCTCTGAAACCGTCATGTACCCATACTATGCTAAATGGATCCAATCGCATAGAGACTTACCATTGAAACTAAACCAATGGAATTCCGTCGTCAGATGGGAGTTCAAACATCCACAGCCATTTTTAAGAACCAGAGAATTCTTATGGCAAGAAGGTCATACAGCTCATTTGACCCAAGAAGACGCTAAGGAAGAAGTTCTACAAATCTTGGACTATTATGAAGCCATCTACAGAGATCTATTGGCCGTCCCAGTTGTCAAAGGTACCAAAACTGAAAAGGAGAAATTCGCCGGTGGTGATTTCACTACAACCGTTGAAGGTTACATCCCAGCCACTGGTCGTGGTATTCAAGGTGCAACCTCTCACCACTTGGGTCAAAACTTCTCCAAGATGTTCAACATGAGTGTTGAAAACCCAGAAGGTCCAGATAAGCCAAAGATTTTTGCTTACCAAAACTCATGGGGTCTATCAACCCGTGTTATCGGTGTCATGGTCATGACCCACTCAGACAACAAGGGTTTAGTTATCCCACCAAGAGTGGCTGAAATTCAAGCCGTTGTGATCCCTGTTGGTATCACCGCTAAGACCTCCAAGGAACAAGAAAATGCCATCTTAGACGGTGCTAAAAAGATTGAACAACAATTACTACAAAATGACATCAGAGCCACTGGTGATTATCGTGATAACTACTCTCCAGGTTGGAAATTCTCTGATTGGGAATTGAGAGGTACTCCAATCCGTCTAGAGTTTGGTCCAAAGGATTTGGAAAAGAACTCTGTCACTGTTGTTCGTCGTAATGATTCTAAGAAATTCTCTGTTTCATTAGACGATCTATCCACTGAAATTCCAAAGATCTTGGATGACTTGCATGAATCTCTGTTCCAAAAGGCCAAGGAATCTTACGATGCTAACAGAGTAATTGTTGAAAATTGGGATGATTTCGTTCCTGCCTTGAACAACAAGAAGGTCATCTTGGCCCCATGGTGTGGTGTATTGGAATGTGAGGAGGACATCAAAGATGCTTCTGCTAAGAAGGCCCTTGATGATGATGAAGAAGAAGATGATAAGGCTCCAAGTATGGGTGCCAAGTCATTATGTATCCCATTCGCTCAACCAGAATTGAAATCAAATGCGAAATGTATTAAATGTCAACAAAAAGCAGTCAACTACACCATGTTTGGTCGTTCTTACTAGATTGGAATCTTTTTTACGTCTTTTACTTCTGTCATGTTAATATTATAATGTCTGTTTTTACATAGATTCATCTGCATAGGATAACTGTTAAGAAAATTGTAGTGGAATTGTAGTGGAATTGTATCTTACTTCCTTAATCCGCCTTAACCGACAGAAAATTTCAAAGAAAGCCAAATCTTTAAAGAGTTTATTGGAGGAGCATGAAACATCACCCGAGAAACCGTGACTTTCTGTTGTATCGCTTGGAGCTTCAACATAACAGTTTCAACATAACCATGGACGCTACGACTGTTTTATATGATTTATTGGGAACTTCAATTCTCTACTTAAACTCTTCACTCAAGATCCAGCCTGATCTCACCGCATCCCATTTGGCAATCCCTCTCAACATTTGTCTAATCAACGTCAAGTCTTTCTTTTCTCTGATCTCAATCTTACAAGCATCCAAAATCTCCCCAGACTTAGCGAACCCGTCAGGTCTAGTGGCTAAGTACTTTCTCATGTCTTCTATCATCTTTGTGGTTTCATCACTTGACATATCTGCAATCGGTGTATCGTCTCTTTGTTTCTTCATATTCGCCAATAAAACGGAGGATGACAATTTTGAGCTGTTGGTCCTCTTGACTTTACCAGCAGCACCGAACTTACCTGTGAAAGTTGGAACACCAACACCGGCTTTCTTGACCTGCTTTCTTGAGACTTTCAAGGCATCCAACGCCTTGCTTGCCACTCTTCTGGCTTCTCTTTCCAGAATGTCATCACCTGGTTGAGAATGAGACGTGACAACATCATCATGCTTCACCGCTTTAGCGGCCCCTTTGAACAGTCCATCCATCAATCTATCATCTTCTGTTTCATTCTCCGTTTCGTCTTTGAACTTTTCAAGCTTGGTAATACCCTCAATCTTGGAGACCTTGTTCAAATCATCAAAATTGGATTTCTTTTGATCTTTGAAGATATTTCCATACTCTGATTCGTTGGGATCGTCAAAGTCATTCAGGGTGAACAAGTCATGTAGCTCACTGTTCTTGAAGAATCTCTTCTGGTTAGGATCTTTCAAAATCTTATCAGTCAGCAACTGCTTGAAAATTTGTCGGTGATATATCTTTTCTTCGATAGACCCACCAATAACCAGTCGGTAGATCAATACCTCCTTCTTTTGACCCAATCTCCAAGCTCTTTCACGAGCTTGTAAATCTGTGGAAGGATTCCAATCTGGATCAAAGATGATGACACGATCAGCACCAGTCAAGTTAACACCAAGCCCACCAACTTTGGTGGTCAGCAAGAAAACGTCATAAGGCTCATTATTGAAGCTGTAGATCATATCTTGTCTTTTTGAGATGCTGGTCTCACCACTCATCTTCATGTATCTGAACTCATCATCCATGACTTTGAGTAAAAACTTCTCCAAGATTACCATCATTTGCTTTGTCTGTGTGAACAACAAGACCTTATGACCTTCGTTCTTCCACTGAATCAACAAGGGTCTCAGTATTTGCAGTTTGCCCGACCTTGAAGGGTGGCCATAACCCGGCGTGCTTTCTTTGTAGTGAGCATCAGCTAGATCTGGATGGTTACAAATCTTTCTGAGGGTGTCAATGGCTCCTAGGTATGAATTGATCTTAAACTCCGTGGACTTTAAGAATTCCAAATACTTTTCTTTCTGATACTTGGTCAACCTGCACATCAACACGAACTCTTGCTTAGATGGTAGATCTCTAGCCACATCAACTTTCATTCTTCTCAATAGGAAAGGTTGGATGAGATCCTTCAGAATAACAGCCTTTTGGTAACCGATCTTGACCTCCAAATTACTCGCGTTGGCATAACCACCGACTTTGATAGGTTGTTCAAATTCCTCTTGGAAGATGGGCAGTGTACCAAGTCTACCTGGAAAGATGAAATCAAATAGGGACCAAAGTTCAACAAGATTGTTTTGGATGGGGGTACCTGACAGGATCACTCTGTTGGGAGTTCTCAGTCTCTTACTCAAAATGGTTATGTTTGAGTTAGGGTTCTTGATCTTATGACCCTCA
>JAKTWU010000407.1:0-15966 GCA_030582435.1 Taiozyma onychis
GTTTATGGTTTACGTTATAGAATATAGAAATGAGTGTAAACACTCGAAGTTTATTATGAACAAGTTGTAGTTGTAATTGATGCTGCTTCGCAACTGAGAAAGGAGCTATCACTAGGTGTGCTCTGCTAACATATTCAATAACGGCTGTTATCATGCTTGAGTAATTCTTGGCTATTCTTGCAGCAATGCCTCTGAGCACGTTCTCAAGATCAAATTATTTAAATTCATGAATAGGCCAGAATTGGGAGAAGGGACATACTTGCTTCAAAATGGCACGAAAAGTGCTTATGATTTTAATCTGGATCCCATAATAAGTTATTTATCAATAAGTGGACAAATTTAGCTAATCGGAAAGAAAGAGAAACAAGGTTCATGGATTCGGATATGAAGGGTTAAAAAGAGAGAGAGAGAGAGAGAGAGGCAAAGAGAGAAGGAGGGAGAGAGAGAGAGAGAGAGGCAAAGAGAGAAGGAGAGAAAAGCGTTTGAGGGTAAATTTTAAGAATATTGAGAATATCAGATATTAGAGCTCAAATTTGCTTGCAGTCCAAGTAGGTTATAATAATGTGCCACTTTGTTGCAGAGCTGTGAGTTTAAAAGAGTAGGTGACGTTAACACAATAGCCACAGGTGCTGCATTCCCGAAAAATCCAACTGTTACGTGGAACTTACAGGGGCAACAAGGGGACAAATATTGTCTTTTACTGATGTACCCCTTTTACCCCTTCCCCTTCACAGTTCATATTATTTGATGCGGTTGATGTTTTCTGAGAGCCAGGGACCAAAGTACAATGGAATAGGGGTAAAGTGGTACCATAAATGTTCCAAATCTACATGTGGTCTTTGATACAGGTGATCCATTTGATAGTAATGCTTTTGATACGATATTACTCCTCGGTTTAGAGCTGTTAAGGAGTTTCCTCATATTCCTTCCTTTGAGTAACTTCGCAGGTCTTTGGTGGGAAAGTTTCGGTACTTTAGGGAGGCTTCAGGATCAGAGCAATCCAGCTACGATATAATTAGCAGTACACACTCCTAGGTTAACTCCAATTGACGCCACTGTGCGTTCTACAGAGGCTCATCGCTCATGACTCTCAAACATCTGTCAAAATTAGTCAAATCTCATACCTGCGTAGTAGTCACCTTGCAGATCTCGGAGATAGCGACACTTAAAGGTATCCAACAAGTCAAGCTAGCGTCTTTCCTCAGATAGATCTCCGATTCGGTTCATTTTTTAAAGGATCAGATGTGAAGGCTGAGAGACATGTTCGTTTGTGAACAGGACACTTGTCCTCGCCTGCCTGTGCCCACAATATTGACTTGCAAAAACTAACTTAAGAATACAGCCACGGAATTGAGGTTGCCACTAACTCATAATGCAGTGTAAGAAGGCGAATGATACTTCCGCGGTTTCTGAATAGAAGTGTAAATTGCGAGAGAGCATAAACAATTTAGGATGCAAAGGGAAGTCCCATTTGCTGAAGAAACGCCTTAAGAATTGAAGAGTCCAAAAATCGATGGAATGGGGGTATATCTGAGTATATGGGAGATCAAGGAGTAGTACAGTTACAGCCAATGTTGTCCCAGAAGAAGGTCAACTCAGTGGCAGCGCCATCCTCCAAGTTACAATCTTTAACGTAATCATAACGATTCTCCATTCTTTGATTGACATAGTCTTCAAATTCACTCAATGGCACCGAGTAACCAGGGCCAGATGCATGACCATAGATAGGGATGACAGCATCATTAACGACGATTCTAACGAATGGTTCGTCACTTTCTTCACAAGACAGTCTTTCAAAAATGATACCACCACCCATTGGGACAATGTCTGATGTTCTCCAAATTTGGTTGAAGTAAATACCAGATTCTGGGGTCAAGTTTGGATCATCGAAAGTACCTAAAGTAGAATGGATCTTCATAATATCCGTGTCATGTGAAAAAGAGTTGGTAATCTTGAATGAATCATTCTTCAATAGTTTGAAAAGAGCAGTGGTGTAAGTGGAACCAATAGCAGCTGTGTAGTTTTGACCCGGACCATGAGCGTAGTAGTAAGAGATATCGTTTTGGTAAGCCTTGGCTAAGAACTCGTCAGTGGTGAATAAGTCACAGATTTTGGAAGATCCAATGACATTCAAATCCCAAGCACAGTATTGCAACAAAGCATCAGCTTCGGTGATGTTGATGTCTAAATCTGGGGTCAAAGAGTTGAATCTGCCCACAGTACGGTTCAAAACATCAGTGATGTTGTACTCAGCAGCGTAAGCTGCATTCACAGTCTGGTTGAAGTTGGCACATGAGGCACCAGGGGTCAATGAATTAGCACCTTGTTTCAAGTTGGATTCTGATAATGAGACAATAGTGGAGTTCTCTATACCATGGCCCAAGAATCCTTCGGCAAACTTGACAGCAGAGTCAACAACTCTTTTTTGGGAGGAAGAATAGAACTTGAAGTTATCCTTGTCTTCGACTTCTAGCCATAAGTGATTGTAACGGTTTCTGAATTGAGCACCAGTACTATATAAGTGACCCAACCCGTTGTAAGGACCTCTGTTCGACTCACTCTCGTATCTTGTTCCATCCAAAGCAGCAAATTCATAAGTTGGCAAGAAAGCCAATTCACCAGTTAGTTGACCGGTGTAGTTTCTGATTCTGTCCAACTTTGCAGTTAAGTCCTTACCAGTGCCTTTTGATGGATATCTTTCACCGTGTCTATTGATTGAATGGACCTGGGTGACATTACAAGTGTTCGGAGTGTCTCTGGAAATACCGTAACCTGGGGATGAGATGTATGGAGAACCAGTACCTAGGAATCTGATCACATCGTATCGGTCCAAAGCTTCTTGTGAGTATGGTTTGCTGGAGAATTGTGATTGTGGGGGATTTTGCTGTAGAGGTAGACAATTGACAGTGGCAGCCAAAGCTGTAAGAACAGCGAGTGATAGTTGCATCTTTTCTTGGTGTTATAGCTTGACGAAAAGCCAAGAACTTTGTAGGCCCCTCAATGTGGGAACATGTAGCTTTTTATAAGCGTGTTCTTTTGAACAATTATCAACTCGGTAACTAACTACTTGAGGAAAGCTCCTAAGATTGTACCCACAGCTGCGATGAGGAGCTCTCTAATTGGTCAATAATGAGTAAACGGGTACACGTGAGTTGAAATAGGATCACGAGGTGTAGCCAATTAAAGCGCACGATCTGCGTAAACATCCTCTCAAAGTGTCAGAGCTCGAGAAGTTTCACTTTGCATACACTTAATTTGGCCACGTGTAAGTGTCTCGGGGAAGAGAGAGAGTAAATCCGAAGTGATGGTAGTAATGAAGACGATGATGACGAAGGCCCAGCTATTGGAGGTTATGAGGGTAATAAATTAGAACCAGAACAATTGAAGAGGGTCTATTCCAAGGTCTAAACAAGCTATGTTGAACAGAAACGCACTGACAAATTTGTCCACCATGGAGAACATTCAGAGGCCTCTCCGCATCCACAGATGTTGATGAATTCAGATAAAGCTCATTCCACTTTTAGGGGTAACAACAGTTCTGAAACCAATGATGATCACTCAGACGATGAACCAATTAGATCAGTTGGTTCTTGCAATTCAAAAGAAGATGATGGGCCTGAAAAAACTGAACATCTTCGAAGAAAACATGACATGCAAGCTCTTTGGACTCACAATACTGGCTATTGAGAGAGCTGAATTAGCCTACGACTAATTTGCGCAGTTAAAACGAGCTCATTACGTCTTTTGACTCATGATGCATCATCTGCGCAACTTGCAAGCAGCATTACCAAGAGACTTATTTACACCGAAATAGCGAGTCGCTTGGAAATAGTATACATTATGCTATAGTAAAACAAAACTTTTTATTCGCCTTATTTATCCTTCTTACCTCTGATGGCCTTGTCAGCTTCGTACACAGTACGGTCCAACACGGCACCAACGGTCAAAATACCACCAATGGCACTGATGACATTTAGAAGGAACCCACTCCAGGTCGTAGCATAGGCTTCTTTGTTTATTACTTTCAAGGCACTGACGTCAAAATGGAAGAATAAACCTGGGATACCACCACGAGCATGTAAAGTGTTTGGATGGTCTTCATCTTTACCGCCCACCAATGGACGATCATGGTAAGTGGAACTAAACTGGTTGGTTTCTGTAACTTTACCGTTCAGGAACTCATATCTGGTTGGCACAACTTTCAAAAAGTAGGAGTACAGATGATCTTTACCACCTGGCTGTGACACAATGCCATCCAATGGGTGTGATGATAGCTCTTGAGTGGATGTTGTTGATTTCAGTGATTCGACATCGGGGCCAAAACTGAAGTGATTGACAGTGTGTCTGAAGGAAAAATCACCGGTCTTTTGATATAGTGATAGGTCATGGACATGACGATTACCTGAACTGAAACTCGCACCTGGGGCGAAATGTAAATTACCATTGATTCTGTTCAATTTAGCAGAACCAATGACCCTACAACCTTCAGCGAGACGGTCTTGGATCTTGGAAACATACCCTTCTCTTTCACATTGTTCAACATTCTTACCATCGTAGAAAGCCCAACCTTGAGAAGCGTAGGCTCTTCTAACACTGTCACAATCATTGCAACAGACTTGTTCTGATAACGGTTTACCTTCATTTTGGGATTGATCCTTGGAGCCATAACATGGACCACAATAATCATCTGGAACATTAGTGGCGCCACCTTCACCACTGTTTAGCTTCAATTCAACAGATTCGATTTCAGCTCCTGATGGATCTAACCTTATCTTCTTGAAACCATAACTGGCAACGTCTAGTTGTGTCTCACCACTTACATCCATGATATCCAGGGACATGATGTCACATGGTAAGTCTGGGAATGTGATGTCCAGGTTGATGTCAAGCTTGTGAGCACGGTCTCTATCAACGACTAGCTCCGGTTTTAACTCTATCTCGTTAAAGTTTCTCCATTCACTGAAGATCAAGGTGATCAAGGTGACGATACAACCCAGTGTGATGAAACCTCCAGAGGCCGTTTTGACTCTGGCATCTTCCACAGTCTTGGCAAACGCATCCAAGCTTAGGATACCAGCTCTTTTACCCATTCTGGAGTGATATCTTCTGTCTAAAACCTGCCTCTCTCTCGAGACTCTCGAGATTTGTTGGCATTTTCTTTTATCAAGGCCATTTGATCTGAAAAATTCCGCGAACTAGTTCTACTTCCAGCCGTGTAAATGACTGAAGACTACAACCTGTTTATAAGGATGCTAGGCGACTATATTAAATCGAAGAATGAAGGTCCTCTTTAGATCCAAAACCGACTACCAAATCTCCAGCGTATTCCAAAATTTCGTTGAAGATGGCATCTTTGTTAATAACAACATCATCTTTGGATTCAGGTCTGGTGTTGAAGCCCAATTGAACCTTGAACTTAGTCTTTTGTAGCGTGTTTGGAACAAATAAACCGGTCAGGACATTCTCACCCTTGTCATTAATAGTGTGCGTCTTGTAAGAGAAGATGATGGAGCCTTTGAACTTTAGGTTCAGATCTCTTGTCAGTCTTAAGATTGGATCAAACTTTGCTGCAATGTCAGATGGGTATGAGTTAGAGTTGTTCATCAAGTTCTTGAAAGTAGTGGTGCTTGGCAGCACACCAGAGCTAACAGTCAGGGGTAAAGTTTTCAACTTAACAACAAAGTCATAATCACCTAAAGATGGGGTGAATAACAGACTTATAACCTTTTCGTTTAAACCGTTGTTCTTGATCAATTGAACAGCAACCTTAGACAAAGCAGTCAATCTGGTGGCAATTGGTAATGGGATACCGTTAGACCATAAAATACCGGACCTATCAGCCTTTGAAGCAACAAAGAATTGAGTTTTCAAGCCTTGTGGGTCTTGTTTTCTCAGAGCATCAAAGTTGGATTTGATTTCTTGGTAAGACTGGACAGTCAACTTATCTGACAATTGGGAGAAAACCTCACCAGATTCTTCTTCTTCATCACTTCTCTTTGATACGTCCAAGATCAATGGATCTTCTCTCCAATTCCATGATGACAAGAAATATAGAATTCTGAGGAAACCATTTTCAGCAGATGATGGAGGGTTGAATTGAGATGGGTCAACAAAGGGTTGTAAAGCGATGAGTTCCACCAACTCATCACTGAAATTGGACAGCAGTAGTTGGTCATCTAGCCATTTCTTGAATAAACGAACTGTTGGGGAATAGTAAGGGAAACTGTGGGCAATGGTGGAGATGGTTCTGGTATGAGTGATTGAACCTAGGTACTTCTGGTTGAACTTCAGGTAGACAGATTCAAGTTCTGATTTCTTCTCTTTTCTGGCATTTTCAATGGTTCTTAGATACAGGATTTCGTCTCTTTCTGTCAAGACACAAATTCTAAAACCGAAACCTTCTGGAGTTAAAACATGCAATGTGGAGATGTCAAAGTTGTATGGGACGGTGTCTTCATCTTTGGTAATGTAACTTTCATAATCAGTTTCTTTCGTTAGGATTTCATTGATCTTCAGAAGGAAAGCAGTCTTGACTTTCTCCAGTGCTGAAATCTCATCTGGCCATTTAACAGAAGTTTCAAACTGTAAGACCAAATCATTGAAGAATTCTTTTGATGACACGGCAAATGGAACAGGCTGAATGTATGAAGTGGATCTTAAAGCTGGACCAGCTGGCAGAACTGATTTGATTGCTAACGGTAGATCAAGTTTGATCAGGACTCTGTAAAGTTCATCATAACTCTTGACCAAGTTGTTGTACGCAACGGTAGAGGTAACTGATTGTTTTGTAGCGGAAGGAATGTTTGGTAGTGGTAGTAGCTTGTTGAATTGGTATATGTTACTTTCGATTTTGATGTTTTCTCTCAAGTGTCTCTTGAAGATGTAGTTCATGATAGCAAAGATGACGGGTTCCTTGTAGTCAGTTGACCAAACAACAGAGTTGGTGATGGTACCATCCTTAAATCTTCTCAAAGAGGACTTTGGGCCCCAGAATGATCTAAATTCATCACTGTCTTCTGATTCTAATGGGCCCTTGGTGACTAGCTTTTCAGCTTCTTGTGCGTTAGCCAGCAAACCAACTCTGATCTTTAAACTTGATGATTGGTTTGGCTTTCTCTTGTTGATCTCAAATTCATTATTCCTGGTGAAGCTGACGTTGATTGCTAAAATTCTATCACCTAAACCATAAGCTAGAATCTTTGAAACTTTGTTTAATATGAAAGTTTCGTAGGTTAAGTAAGTGATTTTTTCAAATGCACCAAATGATGCATCATCGTTTGGATCCAGCTGGAACTCGAGGTTGTAATCATACTTCAAGTGGTCAATGTTAGAGTTCTTTAGAAACAACGGATCAAATCTATCTTGAATAACATCGTTCAATAGATCTAGAGTCTTTTTGGCATGTTGGACAAGTAATGAATAAGATGAATTAGTAACTCGGTGCAGGATGTTGATTTTGGTAGACTTATCAAAGATACTTGGGGTGTTGAAACCACCTTCGATGTGTCTGGTAGTATCACTGCCATCAGAGTAGAATTGCACGTAACCACTCTTTGACAAATCTTGAGTAGCCAGGTACATGATGACACCTTTAAACAATTGATAACTGGAGAAACCATGTAACAAAATCTTGTTACCCTGGACACCACCACCATTCAGCAGAGCAGCTGTCAAGATAGCAAATTCAAAGTGACCAAACCCACCCTTTTCTATACTTGATCCTAAGCCTCTTTGTTGTAGCCACAGTCTACCCAGTATACAAGCTTCCTTGAACTGTTCTGCAGATTTCTTAACTTTGTATAGATATTTCAAATAATAGTCATGAGTAGTTGATGTTAAGATGGATGAATTGTATAACGGGGTAGCTGGTAGTTCGAGATCTTCTTCTTTCTGGACACGAATACAGTTCTTGTTTGGTAGAAGCTTCTTTGGGTCAAAGACCTTGAATGGGAAGCTTATTAGAACGTTAACAGCAAACTTTGTCTTATAGAAGTTGTATTCTGAGTTCAAGTTCTCATTAGTGGATCTGATTTGTAGGACAGGAGTTAAAACATCACCATTAAGGTAAGTGTAATTCAACTTCAAAAAGCCTAAGCCTTCTTTCTTGAAGATAGCTCTCAAGTTTTCAGTCAAGTAACCCAAGTAAAATGAGCGCTTGTGTAAAGCTCTGTAATTTAAGTAATCTTTAGCTTGAAATGATTCTTTTGGCATGGTCACGTTGACATCAATTGACAAACCATGTGGTGATTGAATGGCTGTTTTTAAACCAAATGAACCAACAATTGAAACATTTTCGGGTTTCTTATATTCAAATTTGTAGTTCACATTGTTTGGCTTAGGGTCATTGAACGGAGCAACTGTGTTCTTCTTGTTAAACCATGCATCAACTTCATTGATGGTCATTTCTTCTAGTTCTGGAACATTTTGAACTAAGTCATACAGCTTATGGAGAAATTTCTCTATCTTTTGAACCTTATTGTCTTTCAATTTGACTTCTTTGATCAGCTCATCGATCTGTAGCTTGAAAATGTTTGACTTAAATAATTCCGCAGTCTCTCGGGCCACTTGGATTTCTTGAGATGAAAGACCTTTGGTGGTCTTCTTGCCTTTGGAAGCATTCGCTTTCTCTTGGATTTCATCCTCAACTTCGGAATCTATGTCTTCATCATCACTCTCATCACTCTCACTTTGTTTTTCGATACTCTTGGTGGTCGTGCTTATGATATCTCCTCGTGATAGAGCTGCTTTCTTGACAGATTGATTCTCCTCGATAGTCTCCAAATCTCTAGTTCTTTTTGCCATCTTCACTAGTGATGCAGGGTATTAGGTCTGGGTAGAGTTTTCAGCGGTATTATTGAACAGATTGTATGATACAAAAACTTCACCAGCAACGATTGAAACA
Organism: Taiozyma onychis; assembly: GCA_030582435.1. Classification (NCBI taxonomy): domain Eukaryota; kingdom Fungi; phylum Ascomycota; class Saccharomycetes; order Phaffomycetales; family Wickerhamomycetaceae; genus Taiozyma; species Taiozyma onychis. The sequence goes on from JAKTWU010000407.1 coordinate 8,903, forward strand.
CAGCCAGAAAGGGGAAACAAGAAAACAATCGAATCACAGAGCACGGATGGTGATAACAGTATCGATATACGTGTCTGGTTCAACAAGCAAATAGCACTTTGTATGTGTCTACTATATGACCTCTAACAATTTTTTCTAGTGCTTGAAAAAAGTTTCTGTAAAATTTTGCGGGAAACTTTGGGGCTGCGCGTACAATGTAGCACTAGGGAAAAAACCTGATTGTCATAAAAACTGGTGTTTGGATGTTGTGCTAATAAGCGTTAGCTAACTTGGAGACAAATAAAGCGGCTAATGTCCGTCGAAATGATTGAATTCACAGGCCAGTTGAAAGAGTGATATTGTTATTCATATCTAGTGCAAAAAAAATTTGAAGTAGGCAAAAGCAAAAAAACATTGGACGAGTCCGGAGTCGAACCGGAGACCTTTCGCATGCTAAGCGAACGCGCTACCAACTACGCCACACGCCCGAATTTTTCAGTATTAAGAGCGTCACTAGACTCCATCAATCAAACATTGAGAAGTGTTACCCGGTGGTGTGTATGTTTACATCTTAATTATGAAAATTTATGGTAACTACATCATGTTTTCGTTCTTGAATCAAGTACTTCTCCATTGATCTACTACAATGAGTGATCTTACCGAAGAATTCCCATCTTTTGACAGTGATGTATGTATCAATTTGCCCTCCAGCTACTGCGATAATGGCAATATACTGACTCAAATTCAGAACTTTGGGTTCAAATCGGTTGGTGCATCAATCCAACTGGTATCTGACTTTCAGGAAAAGTTACCGTTCAAAGCAATCAATAACCTTTCCTTCTCTCCACTCACAAGTCTTTTTGCAGCTGCAGGTGCAAGCGATGTTGTTATTGGAGACTCTAGAAGCTTGAGAAGAGACATTGAAGATGAAGACAAAACTAGCTTTGAAACCAACTCGAAGAGCTTGAAACTTGTTGGAGTCAATAATGTTGCTTTTACCAAAGATGATAAACACCTTGTACTATCTATGGGCTCCACCTTGAAGTACTGTGAGGTATCTAAAACCAGCTATCGATCATTAGATGAATCATCTTTCAAAGAGATCGAATTGAGTTCTGAGATTAGCAAAGTGACCACATCTTACGAATCAGGGCCAAATGCGTTTGTCTTAGATATTGATTCTATATTATACCAGGTTGATATTACCACTGGTGCAAAGTCTCCAATCAGAACCAATGTCATCGACTTCGACCTATCGCCTACTGATGGCTCTATCATAACCATCAGAAAATTTGGTATAGAACTCTTGGGACGAGACGGGAGGGTAATAAAGAGCATCGACATACCTTCGGATGTCAAAGAAGAAGAGATTTCTGCATTGGCAGTGACTTCGTTGAAAGAAAATCTTTACCTTGTCACATGTGGTGAAGAAGTACTCTATAATGAGGCTGAAGAGCCAAATTACACATTCAAGCAATTTATCGTTAATGGTGCAGCTTCACCTGCCACTTTCAGTGAATCGTTTGATGTGATCCCAGCTTTTGGTACTGTTTGGAGAAAGCCGACTATCTACGATGTGTCTGCTTCAAGATTATCACAATCCTTACAAACATTAAACATTGTCGCATCTTCGACATCATCCGATATCTCTCCGTTAACTGAGACCGAACTTTTAGTACCTTTGAATGACACAGAAAGAGCAGTTCTACCAATGAATGATGAGAGTGGTAACGATACCAATGCTATTGGCTTAGTTCTCGACACGAGAAGTGCAGAAAAGGTCATCGAACCATGTCCTGGTGTTTCAGAAGCTGACTGGTTACCAATTGTATGGTCATTGGGTAGTGACGGTAAGATTACTGGGTGGTACATCTTTCACGTTCGTGACTTGAAGAACAAGACGTTCAATGCCGACTCCATTCATGTCCAAGAAAAGCAGATAGTCGAAAGTGCTAGCAATGGTCAGGCTTCGCCTGAGACTTTTGACGAAAGTTCAGAAGCCCAGGATTCAAAACCTCTCTTCAGCATTGGGAGCGTTGAAAGTGCAGAGAAATCAACGGTAAAAACACAAAGCCCGTTTGCCAGTCTTGCTAGTGATTTCATGAGTAACCTTGACTCTGAGCAAGCGAGACCTTCCGCGTTTGGCTTATCTGAATCTAAACACTCTTTGTCTGGCTCTTCTGAAACTATGACTTCTCTACCTGAATCATCGGGGTCCCATCATAGTCCATTTGGCTCTTCTGCAACACATCCTTCGCTATTTGGTACTAAGACTGAAACACAAAAGGTTGAAAGTCCGTTTGGCGGTCTTAGAGGTTCTTCGGCAACCGAGCAGAAGCCATTCTCCTTTGGTGCTTCCACTGAATTAAAGCCAAATTTTGGGTCAAGCTCAGCTAAAACTGAAGAACCAAAACTTTCACTTGGATCTTCTGCATTTGGCAGTACTAATTCCAAACCAGGCTTTGGCTCGCCAGGCTTCGGATCAACAGGCTTTCCTTCAACTGAATCTAAACCTGCCTTTGGTTCCACTGTGACTTCAAATGAAACAACATCTGCCTTTGGTTCATCTACGTTTGGTTCATCTTCTCAGCCAAAATCAGATGGGACACCTTCCAAACCAGCTTCTCATGGGTTTGGGTCATCGGGATTTGGATCTTCAGGCTTCAAGTCATCAGCTGATCTTAATAAACCAGCATTCGGCTCATCAGGCTTTGGTTCATCAAGTTTTGGTTCATCAGGCTTTGGTTCATCAGGCTTCGGTTCATCAGGCTTTGGTTCATCAAGTTTTGGTTCTTCTGGACCTGGTGCTAATACATCTAATGCTCCTGCCAAGACAAAGATCAGTGCTGGCTCTTCAGGATTTGCCAGTTTTGCTAACAAACCTGGCTTTGGCGCTGCTGTAAAAAGTAATGATTCTCCATTCGGGTCCCTAGGTGACGATAAGAAATCTGAGTCTCAATTTGGGTCTGCTGCTTCAACCTCTAATACGGACTCTCCCTTTGCTAAGATTGGGTCAGATATCAAGACAGAATCTCCATATGGGTCCTTTGGGATTGAACCAAAGAGTAATTCAACCTTTGCTTCTTTTGGTTCTCAAAGCAGGCCTGTTAAAACTCAAAAAGCCAATTCACCATTTGGATCCACTAGTTCAGAAAAAAAGGATTCCCCTTTTGCACAATTAGGAGTTAAACGGCAAGGAGACTCACCTTTTGCCAATATTGGCTTGCAAAGCAGCAAGACAGAAGAACTTGAAGAATCAAAATCACCGCTTGACTCGGCGAATAAGGTCAAGGTTGAATCTCCGTTCGGTCTATTTGGCTCCGGTGCTAAACCGACTTCTCCAATTGGCTTTGGAAAGACTGGCGATAAACTAAATGAATCAAATTCGCTGTTCGCGTCTTCCAACACTGAAAGGAAAGAGTCCCCATTCGCCAAGTTCTCAGGCAGCACGACCTTTGGTGAACAGCCAGGAAGCTCGAAGAAAGATAAATTGTCGTTTGGTGGTTCAGATTTCTCTAAGGGCTTCGAATCAGGTGCCTCCTCGGATGAAGATGCTGATAATGATGAATACTCAGATGCTTCAAGTGTTGAACAGCCTAGCTTTAAATTTGAACCAACGTTACGAGACAAAGACGAAGAGGAACGTGAGCAAAGTGAAGAGGAACATGAGCCAAGTGAAGAAGAACTAGAGTTGAGCAAGGAGGGAACAGAGATGAGCGAAGGAGATGAAGATTCAGAGGAAGAAGAAGATGATAATGATGAAGTTGAACTCGAGGGAACGCCAGAAGATTATGGAAAAAGCTACAGTGTCGAGGAAGAATCATTCCAGGGCTTTGAGGGCAACAGTACACAAGGTGCTACTTCCGAACTTGAAGAATCAGAAATCAGAGACGATGAGTTTGACGATGAAGAAGAAGAGCTTGCGCAAGCGGTTGAGAATGAATTGAAGATCGAAGAGGAAAACGCCGAAGCTAAAGACAAGTCAGACTCATTGAAGAGCAGTGATGAAGAATTATATGAGAAGGCCAAGCTTTTGGGTCCGAGTGGGAGCCCCTTCAGTCATACTAATGAACCAGTAATTGAACCAAAAGTTGAACAAAAGGCTACAGCTTCTGTTCAGGCTACTATCGAAACCAGAGATCAAGCTTTCACTGCCAGAGCTGAACAATCTTCCACCTGTGTTCAGACCGAACCAGTTGAAACCAAGTCTGTGGGCGTTGAAGCTTTTGAAGATGATGAACTCTACGTTGGCTCACAGTCACTCCCTACCGTCCTTTCCCAATACATCAACTTGAAAGATATCGAATATCCTAATCTGAGCGCTAATCCTGTTGTCAGAGAGATCGAGAAGATCGTCTATGACACTGATGCTGAAATTTCCATTGTTGAAGAAAATTGTCAAAACATCGGTGCTTTCATCAAAGATCAACTAAATCCACCTGTTAAACACACTGAAAAATCTCTTGGTCACAGTTATCAATGGAGAATTAGTGAGGCTAAAGACCTACTTGAGATTTTAGATTCAAAGCTACCTATTGCTGGCAAAACCAAAGAGGAATTATCGTCTAAAGACAAAGTTGTTGCTGCCATTGAAGCTCAGTTGAAGTCATTCGAACAACAAGCCAAGAACATCTCTGAAAAGATTCTGGCCATTGAAAATTCCAAAGATCAAGCGATTTTGAATACTCGAGATATACCTTATGAGAGTTTGCTGTTACAAGAACAGCTGAGAAAACATTATGGTATTGTTGTTTCGAACTTGAGAGAAGCCGAACAAAAATTGTTGTATCTGAAGGCCGCTGCTAATGTGCTGACTGATGACTTCACCAATACAAATGTTCTGAAAGGTGTTATTTCCTATATCAATGATGCTACCAGAACTTATGCTTCAGACACAAAAAAATTGACAGAAGAAATCACCAAATTGAACAAGAACAATGAGAAGATCCTTGAGAAATTGTCATCTCAAAGATCAAACAAGTTCATTAATAAGGAATTCGCCAGCAAAAGTATTGGAAAGTTGAACATTGATAATGTCACTAAGAGAATTGCTACTGAGAATGCCATTTCTCAAGTTTTAAGGCAAAGATCCATCACTGAAATCACTTCAGAATTCTAGGAACCATCATATATTTATTATTGATGTACTTTTAGAAGCCTAGCTCCTTTGTAACAACTTGTAATCTTTCAATCAGAGCGTCGTTTTCTTCTTTGGTACCAACAGTGACTCTCACGGCACCTGGGCAGCCAGGTTCACCACCTCTGTATCTGATGACAACCCCTTTAGCAGTGGCAAGGTTTTCATAGACCTTCTTGGCTAATGCAGAATCTGGTTCACGTTTAGCATTGACAATTTGCACAAGCAAGAAGTTAGCGTCTAGACCACCAATGTTCTTACCAACAACTGGATTCTTCAACAGTTCATCCAACAGTCTTGATCTTTCAGCATTTAGAATTTCCACACGTTCTCTCATTAATTTGATACTTTCCTTTGATAGTGCTCTAGTAGCGACATCAGCAGTCAGTGATGAGATGTTGTATGGAGCTTTCAAGGCATTTAGAATTGAGGCTAATCTCTTGTTGGCAAAAGTGATACCTAAACGGATAGCAGCAAGCCCAAATGATTTGGATAGAGTTTGCAAGACGACCAAGTTCGGATATTTGTTGACTAAAGTGGATAATGAAGAACCAATAGGTGAAAAATCTATGTATGCCTCGTCAGCAACGACAAGACCGTTCCAATTGTCATTCTCTAAAATCTGCTTGATCAGTTCGAAGTCAACTTTCTTTGCAGTTGGGTTACCTGGAGTAGTGACATAGACTAGTTTGATCGATGGATCTTTTGATAGAGCCTCATTGATCAATTCTGGTTGGATTTGGAAAGTGTTGAAATCTAATGGGACCTTGACGATACCAACGTCGTTGATAGTTGAGGTGATGGAGTACATACCATAAGTTGGAGGACAAATCAACAGTTTGTCTTTAGAAGGCACGCACGTGGTTCTGATCAAGCTATCGATACTTTCATCTGAGCCAACACCAAAACATAAGTTCTCATTCGTGATAAGCTCTTCTTTTGTCAAGTCGAACTTGTTTTCAGAGTTCCTGAACTCTACAATCAAGTCTTTCAAATCCAATAGGTGAGGGTCAGGATAACGGTTCAATTCCAAGGCGTCTTCATTCTCTTTCAGTTTTGTTAAAGCTGGGCCGTGTGCATTCTCATTGGCGTCAAGTAAGATACCTTCTTTGAAATCACTACAAATATCCAGTTAGTACCAATGATAAGGTAATAGGACTAGTGAACTCACTCTCTGGCACAGCGATATGGTTCCAATGACAGGATGTTAGGTCTGAGAAGGGTGTCTAAATTGAACGATGACATTTCAGGGGTGTCTATAGTCTTTAAATGGGTCAACAAGTTGGGAAACTGATAACAAACTGTTCAAACTCGAACTGATTTATCGATAACTTTGTGACTAATCTCAACGATCGGAATATTCTGCTAATATCGCAAATATTTCGGAATATGTCGAAATCCACTGTATAAAAATTCCGATAATACAGCTGAGGGGCTAGCCGCATTATTGACACGGCTTGGACTGGCAGAAACCTTCCCCCTAGTCTCGAGAAGCCGTTCAAAACACCAAAATTGTGCCAAAAGTGGCACAGGAGTGTACGTTTTTGACAGAGGCGACAAAGCCATGATTCCTGACGATACGTGGCGAACAGTGGCCACTATATAGAGCTTATGCTAAGTGAATTCTGTATCTTTGGGCACCCAAACTCGTATTTCATGACTCACTTGGCTTTGGTACCCCAGAATTTTAGCTGAAAGTGAATAATTTCAGAAAACAGTCGTTTGTCCATCCTTCACCTTTCCTCTTCTGTACTAAGGCTCCGTTCAAGCTATTCACTTTTCCTTTTAGTACATAGTCAGTTCAAGTGGTTCCATCAGTAAGGTAATAGGAAATTCAATGTGTGCCCCATATCAGTTTTTGGTGACCAGGAAAACCTATGTCCGAAATTCCAGAAAATCGGAGGGTTGGCCGAGTGGTCTAAGGCGGTAGACTTAAGATCTACTGGAC
>JAKTWU010000408.1:0-15937 GCA_030582435.1 Taiozyma onychis
GTAACGTTGGTGGTTTGGAAGGTTGAATAGGTTCAGGCTCGAGAGAGGCACTGGCATTTCTAAACTTGGCGGCCAAGTCAGCAGCTGATTGAAGCGCTGATTTGGCTTCTGTGACGGGAATTGGCTGTGTGGTGGTGGTATCAGTAGTAGCAGCAGCAGTAGTAGCAGCAGCAGCCCTTGGCTTTCTCACTGTTCTGGCACGAGGCTTCTTCACCGCTTCCTCCTTTGGCTCATCCTTCTTGAGACTGGCAGTTCTCACTGCGCGTCTTCTCTTGGGCTTTTCCTCCGGCTGTGCCTTTGGTATTATCTCTTTGGAAAGAAGTTCGATGTCGTCGTTATCCTCGTCTTTATCGTCATTGTCCTCGATTCTTGTCTCGTCTCCGCTGTCCACGTTAATCACCACCGGTTGCTCTGGTTGCTCTGGTTGCTCTGTTTGCTCTGGTTGCTCCACCATATCAGAGATCTTCAACGGCGATGATTTGATTGTTGAATCATCTTTCTTCTTTGGCGGCATTTTTGTATTGACTTGTAGGTATTTGGTGATGCTTTTGATGCTTTTGATGCTTTCTCAATGTGAAATTGTTGTGTTTTTGCTTGACTTTTTTGAGTTGACCTTTTCCGGAGTTTTCCTTGACTTTCCCTCATATTAAATTCCCTGGATTGATTTCAGCCAATCAGAGCGAGGCATTGGCTTTGTATATATAACAAACTACAAGAGACTACAACAAGTTCAATCGTAATCATTATCATTAATCTCAGGCTCTGTCCAACTGCTCCTTATCATGATGATACCCGAGCTTCCCCAATTTTAAATACGTGTCAGTGCCATAACCATCCAATGAATGCATCACCAAATCACCATTCCAATAATCAGCATACACTTTACACATGGCCAATCCCAGCCCCAGTTTATAATTGGCAGGTCTTTGGATCAAGTCAATCAGTGTTGACTCCTTGATGAAATTGTTATCAATGCCACCAACAGACGTGTACATCAATGATTCTATAGCTTCATGGTCCATAGTCTTTGAATTGATGTTTTGCAATTTCAAATTAGGTAGTTGCTTATGGAAATTGGCTAATGATTCTCTTGCCAATGACACATCTTTCCCAAAGGACCAAATCTTATCAATCGGTTTTATATCAATACCACCACCACGATCAGAGAACCTAAACGCAACGTGATCTTTGTTATCAACAATGGTAACTTTCACCGGTTGTGGTTCCCCTTGGTCCCCACGATTCTTTAAATAATGACTAACGGTGGCTTCATAAGAGTTTCTCAAGATTTCACCAAATAGGAAATGTAAATGAGAGGTCAAGAATTGGAAACTTGTATCCAAATCACCTTCAATGACCAATTTGGGGATCTTGACATCAGGATAAATATTCTCAACGAATTTGGAGGCATTATCAGCACAAATGGCTAAATGTTCATAAGCAGAACATTTAAAGAAGATATCACCAATGAAATTCTTAGGTCTCTTTTGGTTCGGATTGGTCATGAAATTCTTGGTTAACGACAGGTGTTCTTCTAATAACAATCTTCTTGAGATTCTGGCACGTAATAACGAGGAGATCAATTCATCTAATTGGGCCCTTGGTAACGAATCCAATATACAACACTCTAGGGCACCCATCATCAAATTTGGTAAATTCAACAGGTTAACATCTGTCAAGACATCTTGAACCCGTTCACAAAATTCTTCATTATCCTCAATGGTTTGAATCTTGGGGATCTTCCTAAACCTATCAAAGATATCGTAATAACTTTCATAGACTTTAGCTAAATGGAAATTATTAACAACACTGAATGGTAACTGTTGCATCTCTCGTAGTTTCAATGCTATACGAATAGGTAATTCCAACCTCACGAAATTGGCACTTGAAATGACCTTGTCCTCATTCAACGATTTGCCAAATGCGGCAAGATGTCTCAATGTGACCGGGTGAGGCGTTCTTTGACTCCATTGTCTCAACACGGTGGATTGGTAGAAATGTTGAGGATTGATGTATGGAGAATGAGGAGGGAAGGGACCCAAATCGGTCAAGTGTGATGCAATGTCACCAATGTTTTCATGGAATTGGGATAAGTCCGGCAGATTGTTGATATCGATGATGTTGATGGAGTTGATGGAGTTGATAGTGGTGGAATATTGTCTTGTGTGCCTTATAATGGGGTGGAGTGCTTTCGCTTTTAGCATGATGGACAACCGGGTTTGATCTTGGTGAGCAGCCAGTGGGTATTAAATACTGTGATGGGATTCTTAATACACAATTGAATACCTTTGTACCCTTTGCCTTCAATATCTTTGTATATTCAATTATTCACAGAAACAGGTGATTAAATTCTATAATAAGGAAACCAATAACAGTTTGAGTCATCTTGGAATTGATCAAGGGCAACACTTTATATGGCGATCGACTCAGGTGATTTCCACGTGATCTAATTACACACACAAACAGGTCACGTGACTAAAACTTACAACCATAAAGTCAAAGAGAATTTCAATTGACAATTCCCACAAGTTGACACCAAAAAGACGCCACCCAAACACACCAACAAACAAACACACCAAACACACCAAAACATGTCCACCCCAGCTCGTAGAAGATTGATGAGAGACTTAAAAGTGAGTCTTTCCTGTGATTAGATGCGTAATCATCACTGGAGATAGACCGGCATTTCCATATGATTACCGATTTTGGCCACTGTACTAACCAAGACACTTTAGCGTATCCAGCAGGACCCTCCTGACGGTGTCTCCGCCTCCCCATTGACGGACAACGTGATGGTCTGGAATGCCATCATCATCGGCCCGGCTGACACCCCTTTTGAAGACGGCACATTCCGTCTAAGTATAAACTTTGATGAACAATACCCTAATAAACCACCACAAGTCAAGTTCATAAGCCAGATGTTCCATCCTAATGTCTATGCCAGCGGCGAGCTATGTCTTGACATCCTGCAGAACAGATGGTCCCCAACCTTCGATGTCGCCTCGATCCTGACCTCTGTCCAGTCGTTACTGAATGATCCTAACATTTCTTCACCTGCTAACGTGGAAGCTGCAAACTTATACAAAGACCACAACTCGCAATACGCAAAGAGAGTTAGAGAAACCGTGGAGAAATCATGGGCCGATGACCTGTTAGATAACGAGGACGACGATGAAGATGAGGATCTGGATGATGAGGAATAATAATGACAATCACGAACAACAGCTAACATTTATATTTATCTTCAAACCCTGGAAGAATCACTCAAGCATTGTATTTTTTTTTTCAAACTCATCACAACTGGCTAACTTTATCATTTACTCAACTTTGTGGTGTTCACATTGTGTTTACATTGTGTTTATTAATAGATTTGGGGGGAAGTTGCATCATTGACCTTTTTTGTTTCTTCTATATACAGATGAATCTTTATATCCCTATTTGTACATCTCATCTCAACCATAGATAATACCACTTCTTGCCCTTCTTCTCCATTGATGATTCCGCTAGTCTTCCCTCTTTCGCTAGTTGTTCAGCTTCTTGACGTTTCCTCTCAGCAATGATCAGGGGACTTTCCAAGTCCTTGGGATCGATCAATCCACTCTCACCAATGTACTTATCTCTCCATAATGCAGCCATGGTGATTACCACCGCGAGGTACACCACGATTTTGCTCACCGGGTCCAAAGTTCTAGTCATTCTTTTAAACTCTTCACGTCTCTTGTCATTAACTTGCCACAAATCAACCGGTGGCAACCGATTCACCAATTCATTAGCTCCCGGATTGTACAATCTTATCTGGGAAGGCACATGGAATGGTAAATCCTCAGGCCTGGCATTAGCAAACATCGGATCTGACAAATCTTCTCTGATACCCCAGTTACCATAACTGATGAAATAAGCCATTCTCTTGGTCTCAATGGGGACACTGTTCCAATTCCTAGCCAGTCTCTTTGCCACTTCATCCGTGACCTGATCACGGTGGAAAGTGCTCAGGTCAACGAACTTCCTTGGATCGGCAAGGACCGGTTTCGTATCAATAGGTTCAAAGCTTTCCTCATTGGTGATGAATCCATCAAAGATGTCCTTAATCGATGTTCTTGCAAGCTGGATTCTCTCACGATTGGAGATCTGGGGTTGTGCAGAGTAGAGCCTTCTGGCTACGGGAAGAGACCGTCTCGTCAGCATCCGTGTGGCAACTCTTTATGGACGTTCAGTACTTTGTCTACTGAAAAGATTGATGAGTTCCTGTTCTTTCATTAAGACCTTCGCGATCTTGTTCTATACAACTGAGTTCCGATCTGTTATGAGCCCTGAGTTTCTAGAGTTCAGTTGATGCTGCAGGTGAAAAGGAAGGTTTTTTTTTTGCTTCCGTTGTTACATTAGGAAGCTGGTTCATCCTAGTTTGATGACTCAATTCACTTAGTTCCTGCTCAACACTAATTATCAATTTCAATATCAATATCAATATCAAAGATGACTCAAGCTCACTTAGAATCATAATTAGTTGCTGATCACTCCACAAAAACAAACACCAGTGGAAACTTGACATCCACCGGCTCATTTGACTCATCCATTGTATAGCACTATACTATCATTCACTCCCAAACACAACAAATGCCATCTTGCCATCGTTTCTCGCACTCACACCACTAATTTGAACAGTCACGTGTATTAAAAGAATTCCGACCAATAATCATCGAAAAAAAATTTAACATAAAATGAACAAATCTGTCACAGAAATCTATGAAATTATCCTTTTCAGTGCATGAAATCTGTGCTTTGTGGACAATTGAACAGATTAGTGGTGTTGCCTTCGTTACGTTACGGGAATAGAAATCTAGGATCAAAGATACAGGGCTTCCATTACAAATCCGCAGCAAAGATGAGTGATCCACTTGATAAACAAGCTGCTCCAGCTCAAACTGAAGCTCAAACTCCAACCAATGCCCCAGCTGCTCCAGTTGAAGGTGCTCCAAAGGTCAAGACCGAAAAGGAACTAGAGAAGGAACGTAAGAAAGCTGAAAAATTGGCCAAGTTCCAGGCTAAAGAAGCTAAGAAATTGGAAGCTAAGAAGAAAGCTGAAGCCAACAAGGAAGTTAAACCAAAGAAGGAGAAGAAAGTCGCTGAACCAATCCCAGAATTCGTTGATAAGACCGTTCCTGGTGAGAAGAAGATTTTGGTCAGTCTTGATGATCCTTCACTAAAGGCCTATGATCCAAAAAATGTCGAAAGCTCTTGGTATAACTGGTGGAATAAGGCAGGCTTCTTTGAACCAGAGTTCGGCCCTGATGGTAAACCAAAACCTGAAGGTTTGTTCTGTATCCCAGCTCCACCCCCAAACGTCACCGGTGCTCTGCATATTGGTCATGCCCTAACTGTCTCCATCCAAGATACTTTGATTAGATTTAATCGAATGAGAGGGAAAACCGTCTTATTTTTACCAGGTTTCGATCACGCTGGTATTGCTACTCAATCAGTCGTTGAAAAGCAATTGGCTAAACAAAATGTCTCTAAATACGATTTAGGTCGTGAGAAATTCGTTGAAAAAGTCTGGGAATGGAAAGATGTTTATCATGCTAAGATCAAGTCCCAATTCGAGTCATTAGGTGCCTCTTACGATTGGAGCAGAGAAGCCTTCACTTTGAACGATGATCTATCCGAGGCTGTCACTGAAGCCTTTGTCAGGTTACACCGTGAAGGTGTCATCTACAGAGCATCCCGTTTGGTCAATTGGTCTGTTAAGTTAAACACTGCCATCTCAAATTTGGAAGTTGACAACAAGGAAGTTAAAGGTAGAACTTTCCTATCTGTTCCAGGTTATGATGAAAAAGTTGAATTTGGTGTTCTAACTTCATTTGCTTATCCAATTGAAGACTCTGATGAAAAGATCGTCGTTGCCACTACTCGTCCAGAGACTTTATTCGGTGATACTGGTATCGCTGTTCATCCAGAAGATCCAAGATATAAGCACTTACACGGTAAGTTCGCCATCCATCCATTCTTGAACAGAAAGATCCCAATTGTCACTGATTCCGAAGCTGTTGATATGGAATTCGGTACTGGTGCCGTCAAGATTACTCCAGCTCATGACAACAACGATTACAACACTGGTAAGCGTAACAATTTGGAGTTCATCAACGTCCTAACTGATGATGGTAAACTGAATGAAAACGCTGGTGAATGGGCTGGTATCAAGAGATTTGATGCTAGAAAGAAGGTCATTGAAGCCCTAAAGGAAAAAGATTTATTCGTTGAACAAGTTGAGAATGAGATGTCCATCCCAATCTGTTCAAGATCCGGTGATATCATCGAGCCACTATCCAAACCACAATGGTGGGTTTCCCAAAAGGAAATGGCCCATGAAGCTATCAAGGCTGTTCGTGAAGGTCAAATCACCATCTCTCCAAAGACCTCTGAAGCTGAATACTTCAGATGGTTAGAAAACATCCAAGATTGGTGTATTTCTCGTCAATTATGGTGGGGCCACAGATGTCCAGTATATTTCGTTGACATCCAAGGCGAAGAAAATGATAGAATGAATGGCGAATACTGGGTCTCTGGCCGTAACTTGCAAGAAGCCGAGGAGGAAGCTGCTAAGAAATTCCCTGGTAAAACTTATACTTTACACCAAGATGAAGATGTTTTGGATACTTGGTTCTCATCTGGTCTATGGCCTATCTCCACTTTGGGCTGGCCAAGAAAGACTCCAGACTTGGATAATTTCGCTCCATGGTCCATGCTAGAAACCGGTTGGGATATTTTGTTCTTCTGGGTCTCAAGAATGATCCTAATGGGTATCAAGATGACTGGCCAAGTCCCATTTAAAGAAGTGTTCTGTCACTCGTTAGTCCGTGATGCCCAAGGTAGAAAGATGTCTAAATCCTTAGGGAACGTTGTTGATCCAACTGATGTCATTAGAGGTATTTCCTTAGAAGATCTACATAAACAACTATTAACTGGTAACTTGGCTGCTGCTGAAATTGAAAAGGCTACAGCTGGTCAAAGGGAATCCTACCCAAATGGTATTCCACAATGTGGTACTGATGCACTAAGATTCGCTTTATGTGCTTACACCACTGGTGGTCGTGATATCAATTTAGATATCCTACGTGTTGAAGGTTACAGAAAATTCGGTAACAAGATCTACCAAGCTACCAAGTTTGCCTTAATGCGTCTAGGTGACGATTATACCCCACCAGCAACAGAGACCTTATCTGGCAACGAAGCCCTGGTTGAGAAATGGATCTTGCATAAGTACACCACCACTGCTAAGACCGTTGTCGAATCTCTTGATAAGCGTGAGTTCTTCCAAGCCACTTCTGCCATTTATGAATACTGGTATCAAGTTTGTGATGTGTACATTGAGAACTCCAAATTCTTGATCTTGGAAGGTTCAGAAACTGAAAGAAAATCAGCTCGTGACACTTTATATACCACCATTGAAGGTGCCTTGAAATTGATCCATCCATTCATGCCATTCATCTCTGAAGAAATGTGGCAACGTTTACCAAAGCGTGCTTCTGAAACTTCTCCAACCATCTTGAAGGCCAAATACCCTGAATTCAACGACAAGTTCCACAACCCTCAAGCCGCTGAAGATTATGAAACTGTGTTGGATATCACCAAGGAAGCACGTTCATTGCTATCTCAATACAACATCTTGAAGAATGGTAAGGTGTTTGTTGAAGTTGCTGACGAAGTCAAATTCCAAAGTGTCTCCTCTCAAAAGGAATCCATTGTTTCTTTGATCAAAGCCATTGACTCTGTTGAAGTAGTCAAGGCTGCTTCTGATGTTCCAGAAGGTGTCATCTTACAAGCTGTTTCTCCAGGTATCAATGTCCACTTGTTAGTCAAGGGTCACGTTGACATTGATGCTGAAATTTCAAAGGCTCAAAAGAAATTGGACAAGTCCCAGAAATCTAAAGAAGCCATTGAAAAGACCATCAACAGTAAAGATTACGCTTCAAAGGCTAGTGAAGATGCTAAGAAGCAGAACCAAGATAGATTGGAAAACGCCATTGCTGACATTGAAGGTTTGGAAGCTACCATTGCCAACTTGGAACGTTTGAAATTATAGATCTTGATGCCTGTATTTAGATAGGATTTATAAATAATAATTGAGTAAATGAGCTGTACTGTTACATTAGGCAAGATCATCTATTACAATTTACAATTGCCAAATAAAATCCCTCTCAACTTTTGACTGGACAGTCTTTCTGAAAGTTTGATGCACTTTTTCAATCTCCACGGCAGCGTGATCCAGGACATTCAACACTTGTTCCTCGGTGAAAGTACCTATACTGTCATTCAGGAGGATATTAGTAGCCTTCCCATTCTTGATCTCCAATGCCACAACATGTGAACTCTTTGATAACTTCAATTCTTCCCTGCTTGGATTGGTGATGATCTCGCCCATTTGTGTAATGGCAAGCACAGCACTTGCAAATGACACACTGAGCCCAACATTAGCGTCCACTAATGCCAGGTATGAGGCGTTTATGATTGCGGACAGTTCCTTAACTGTGTATTCCTTCTCCTCGCCCGCTTCCAGGAGCTGTGCAGTTATTTGTATCAGCTGTCTCGGATAAAGTATTCCAATGACGGTTTGTGACAGCACAGATCTCAGCTTATCTTCTAGTAGTTTCTCTCTCGTGGTGGAAACACCGACATCAGCTCTCACTATGACCTCAAGAGCAGCAGTTGTAGATTGTTCTTGTCTAGGTTTAGGCTCGATTGGGCCTGACACGGCCACGATGGTCTTAGTCTCGCCGACCTGGAGCGTAGCTGAGCCGTCGACTCTGTTCAAGATGGAAGTTTCCGCGGTGATGGGCATTGGAAATTGGTGGTTTGACCAACTTTTCCTTTTATAGTGAACAAATTCTTTGTAGAATAAATTTTTGTATCAAGGCTCATCGTGTAGAACGAGTTCGCGGATTTAGGATTTCCCTGTCTAACAGTATAAACCTTACAAAGCCCATCTCGGGCAAAGAACACGGTGTCTGTGCTTGCAAAGATGGACGCAAATGGGAGAAAACGGGAGAGAACTGACCATCTGCGGCGTGGGAGCGACGTTGCTCCCTACATCTCCGCGTTTGCGGGCTCAGTATCCGGTCTTGTTGCCAGGTGAGTATTTAACTGCATATTGCATAGATCATGAAGTTGAAGAGATGATGATACTAACCAAAACAGGCTTTGTACAGCTCCATTGGACGTGGTGAAGATACGGTTGCAACTGCAGGTGGAGGGCCACAAGTACAGGGGGATTGTGGGGACGATGAAGACGGTGGTTAAGGAGGAAGGTGCCCTTGCACTGTGGAAAGGTAACGTCCCTGCTGCTGCGATGTATATCATTTATGGTGCTGTTCAGTTCTCCAGCTATAGTTTCTACAACTCACTGTTCACAGATTGGCAAAGCCAGTATGGCCTCCCTCTCGGTGCTGCCTCGCATTCGTTTGTCGTTGGCTCGCTTGCTGGTTGCACCAGCACTTTCATGTCATATCCTTGCGATTTGCTTCGAACTAGATTCGTCAACAACCATACCAGATTTAGCAAAGTATCCACCACAATATCCGAGATTCTGAGGAACGAAGGCCCCATGGGGTTCTTTAAAGGCATCAGCACGGCAATGCTCTCCGTTTCATTGTATACGGGGATGGTCTTCTGGTGCTACCAAACCGCTAGAATCATCAGTCAGAAGATTGAAGTGTATCAAATCATAGTGGAACCGCTAAGTGGGTTCACAGCTGGTGCCGTGGCGAAAGGGGTTGTGTTTCCGCTGGATTTACTTCGAAAGAGATTTCAAATAAACAAGGCACGTAATAGAAACTTCATCATTACCGGTTTGGGCATCATCAAGGCTGAAGGTCTAGGAGGTTTATACAAGGGCTTTTTTGTCTCTTTGATCAAGAGCGCCCCAACGACAGCATTGTCCATTTGGACGTATCAGAGCATCCTCAGATTGTGTTTATGAGAAGATAATGATCATGGTTAATATTCTGGCATTCTATGTTCTTACATTAATCGTAGATTTTTAGAACATGTATAACGTATTTAACAAAAGGTATCACCAGGCAGAAAAAAATAGATTATCAATGGCAATAAAGTGGACTCCGTGAGAAGGAATCCTTTATGATCGTTGTCGTCATTTGTCTCATATATAGGTCGTAGTGTTGGAAGTAATTAAAAGCAAGCAAATGCCAAAAACAAATAACAAAAAAGGAAAGGTTGTTCATGGTCAAAGTTTCAATAATTAAAAAGGCAGGCAAGCCAATATCATCATTCCATCTCTATGCAAATTCTATAAAAGTTTGTGATGTTATTTTTCTCTCTCTTTTTCTGGTTTTTAGATGTTGGATGGTTGTCTACCTGAGCCCCAGATGTTTGAACCATTGTCCAGGCCCAAATTTAGGGCGTTTAAGCTCTCGTTCAATTCAGCTTCGTTTGAACCAGCGGAAGAACCATTGATTCCACCGAGTTGGTTGTCCCATGGGCCAGCTGATTGTTGTGGTAATGTGGCATTTGCAAACTGCGGAGTATGTTGAGATTGGTTTGATTGACCAGATTGTTGTGGTTGCAATGGTTGGTTTGTCAAGTTATATCTAGAAAATGATTCAATGCCAGGAGTGGTTGGTTGAGAGGTGGATTGGTTTAAGAAACCAGCTTGGTTGTACAAGTTTGGACCACCGATTCTTGTTGGAGTTGGATTGTTTCTCAAGATGGCAGCTGAACTTAAAGCTTGGTTTTGATTAGCGTTTAACCCACCACTTAGTGAAAAGTTTGGTGGGATTCTTGAATTAGTGGTATGTTGCTGAGCTGGAGATTGTGGAGGCAACTGGTTTGGGTTTTGGTTTCTATAACGTGGTTGTTGCTGCTGTTGCTGTTGAGGTGGTGGCTGTTGCTGTTGAGGTTGTTGCTGCTGCTGTTGTTGTTGTAATTGCTGATTCCCAATTGGCAATTGACCTTGGTGTTGGTTAGCCTGAGACTGTAACAACGGAATGGCAGAGTGAGAATGGGATCTCAGCAATGGAGAAGGATCATGGATCAAAGATCTTCTCTTGATCAAAATCAAGTTGTTCTCATAAGTTTCAATCAAACCTAAGAATGCAGTCAAGATTGAAATGATTCTCTTGTGGTTTTGAGATAAAGTTGAAGGATAAGCAATTTCCAAATAAGCTCTATCTTTATCATCTCTGAAGAACAACAATTGAGAATAGTATTCCAAAGTCTCTGGGTCATTGAAATCCACTTGTTGAGGTGGGATAGGTAAGTTGTTAACAAATGGGATCGGGGCATAGAAGCGTTCCGATTGTGGCGATAGCATGTTTGGTTTCAAGCCCTGGCCAACCAAATTAGTACATGACTGATTATGGACACCACCCGAGTTGTTGGCATTGACAACGTTAACGGCATTGGCAGCTGCAGCTGCGTGAACATGGGCATTAGCAGCATTAACGACACCTGCTGGGGCAGAAGCAACAGAGATCAAAGAAGCTAAAGAGGCATTTGATGTTGAACGGTGTTGTTCTTCCAATTGACCTCTTTTCTCTCTTTTTTCACGTTCAATTCTTTCACGTTCAGCTAAAGGTAACATCTTCTTGTATTCAACTCTTAACTTTCTACCACCGATTTCACGACCGTTCAATTGAGTAACAACGGCGGTGGTTTCATCAGTTGAAGTGAAGTTAGCAAAGGCCAAACCTCTGAAAACACCGTTATCGAAATGATAGTTGAAGGCATAAGGTAACGGTAGGTTCAATTTGGTCATAACCTCTAACAATTGTTCCTTCTTGATGGCGAACGGAATGTTCTTGATAACAATAGCGGTTGGAATTAATTCATCATCAACGTCATTATCATTAGAGTCTTTAGTGTTGTTTGTTTCATC
Organism: Taiozyma onychis; assembly: GCA_030582435.1. Classification (NCBI taxonomy): domain Eukaryota; kingdom Fungi; phylum Ascomycota; class Saccharomycetes; order Phaffomycetales; family Wickerhamomycetaceae; genus Taiozyma; species Taiozyma onychis. The sequence goes on from JAKTWU010000408.1 coordinate 11,885, forward strand.
ATTTTCATTTTCATTAGAATCATCATTATCATTTTGGGCAACGTCGTCATTGGAGACATTGTTGTTGTTGGTGTTGGTGTTGTTGTTGTTGTTGTTTGTTTCGTCATTTTGAGTTTCGTTATTGGAAGCAGTTGGAGAGGCACGAGTTGATTGCGAGTCAAAATTGGTCTGGATGGATTGATTGGATTGTGCGTTCAACTGTTGTTGTTGGTGGTGCTGTTGTTGGTGTTGCGCCAAGTTTCTCTGAGGGACGTAGTTGGAGTTCAAGTTGTTGCCATAGTTGTTGACAAAGTTTTGGTTCTCCAAGGAGTTGGAGGAGTTGGAGACCTGCTGTTGCTGTTCAATCCATGGGGTCACGTTGAGGACACCTTGTTGTAACCAGTTGGAGGAGGCGTTAGGAGCGGCTGGTTGATGTTGGCCGTGGCCCAATTGCTGCTGTTGTTGGTGATGGAACTGATGTTGCTGCTGGCCACCAGCTTGACCGAAATAACGGGATTGGGCCAGCCTGGAGTTTGGAGTCTGGTTGCCCTGTTGGGTGGAGGCACCACCGTAGGCTGAGGAAGCGTAGCCGGATTGGGCAGAGGACATTGATGAAATGGACGTACGTCTTTGATCTTGGTCGAAGTTGTTCGGGGTGGTAGTGAACTGTCTTAGATCCATGTTTTGCGGCGGTCAGTGGATGTTAAAACGGGAGTTTTGTAGGAGTTTTAGGGTTGATGGTATTGAATATGGTGTATTGTTCTTGTAAAGAGCAGCGCTTTCAAACAAAGAGTCTTTTTGCGGGGTTTTTGAAACGTCTGGACCGGCAATTGCGCAGTTGGGAAGCAGAAGCGGAAGGAGGGAGCGATGGAGCGATGATAACGCGACAATTTGGTCGGAATCAACTGATTTTGCTGTTGGTTTTGGTCCTCTGTTTTGTCGCTTTTCCGTTTCGTTGAGGAAAAAAAAGTTTTTCTTCCAATAAAATTTTGTGGAAACGGGAACAAGTTCGCGAATTTGGCTGGTAACACACTGGTCGGAATTCCTTGGGGGAAGAAAAGTCGGAATTTAATAATAAAACTTGTGCTGTTGGCGCAACTCTGTCCTAAAGCGGTAATTTATTCCCACCGTGCAAATTGGCGTACTATTTCCAGTGGTTTCCCGCCAAAAATTGTGAAAAGGGCGCAATTTCGCGGAAATTCTCAACGAAAACACTGGAAAAAAACCCACCGAAAAGGAAGCTATGAAAGAAAGGAAGCGTGTTATCAAACTCTTTGAAACTTGTGAAATCCCAAAGAGAAAATGGTGGGTGGCAAAAGGAAGTTGCTTAAGCAGAACTGAATTACTAACACTTTGCTCCACACAGTCCTCCCCAGCTCCAGGTGGTCAAAGAACCGACGTTAAACGTCGTGCTAATGCCAAATCCAAGGCTCAAGCTCAATCTCAAACTCCAACCTCCACTAGATCTGCTGGTTTCGGTGGCTCTTCATCCTCACTGTTGAAACTGTACACTGACGAGGCCCAAGGTCTAAGAATCGACCCATTGGCTGTCTTGGTCTTGGCTGTCGTCTTCATCTTCAGTGTCATTGCCCTACACGTCATTGCCAAACTAACCGGGAAGGTGTTCTCTTGAAGGGAGTGATAATGTACAATAACGAGTCTTTGGTAACTAACCAGGAATGTAGTGCTGTTTTGTCAGTTTTGCATGGACTAGTCCAATTCTTCTAATCAATGCATATCTAATTACAAGATGATCTCTCTTTCTCTCTCTATCTATCTACCTATCTACATATCTCTTAATAATGCCTTGACAACTTTTGAAACATGATCCTTGTGAACATAATGCTTCTCAATATCACCTTCCTCCATTGTCCACCGCCACTCTTTACCTCTCTGTTCCAACACTTCTTTAAAAGTTTCCTCGTTGGACCATCTCTTCCCACGAACCTCAATCTCCACCAATGGATACTTTTTCCCCAGAATCACACTCAAGGGGATCCCCATCATCTTGGACTGGATCAATTTAGCACCAATCCTGGCCTTGGATCCATCATAGTGCACGGAGAGATCCTTGTCAATTGTCTCTTTAATAAACTCGTTGGCATCAATGTCTTTATTCACATTGATCAAACTGAAATCAAATGGTGCAATGATAGAAGGCCATCTGATCCCCTGTTCATCCCTGGATAACTCTGCAATGGCAGCGACAATACGAGACACACCGATCCCATAACAACCCATCTCAAATGGTTTCATCTTGTTATCAACATCGACAAATTTCGCATTCAATGGTGTCGAATATCTCTTCCCCAAGTAAAAAGTGTGCCCAACTTCAATAGCATTCATAGATTTTAACAAACCTTCTTCACAAACATTGCACACTTCACCTTCCACGGCTTGTACGACACTGACATCAGTGATCATGTAAAAATTGTTCTTTTGAAAGATCTTTAATGGGAAATCTGGTAATTCTGTTTCATTTGTCACTCTGGCATCCATGATTCGAATAATATTCTTCAATACCATATCAGTCTCGTCTTCACCTTTAAACTCTTCGATGATCTCATCATTAGTCTTTGCCGACTTGAAATAAATATCGTGGTCAAGTTCCTCCTTTAAGAAACTTGGTTCTAATTGCCTATCTGATGGGTAATAAGCAGCGATCAATGTCTCTTTATCATGAGTTAAAAAATACTTAACTTCAGCCCTCTTAGCAGGCTTGGAATCCTCTAGAGGTAATGACATTGTCTTTTCAATGTTTGTGACATGTGCACACGAATCACATTTAAACAAGGTATCCTCACCTTTCTCATGGATGAAATGCCATTCTTGCGATAAATCACCACCAATATCACCTGAATCTGCCTGTGCTATTTCAAAGGGCACTTTCAAGTCCTTGAATATCTTCAAATAGGCGTCATTGACATCCTGGTACGTCTTCATGGCAGCTTCATAATCTGTATCGAAAGAATAAGCATCCTTCATCAAGAACTCACGGCCTCGTAATAACCCACCTCTTGGTCTCTTTTCCATCCTATATTTTCTGGAGATCTGGTACACGAGGATAGGCAGGCTCTTATAGTTGACCAAGGCAGTACGTAACAACTCAGTGATCTCTTCCTCATGGGTAGGTGTCAGACAATAATCCTCCTTTGAGTTGATACTCAGCTTGAAAAGCTCTTTGTTATCCCATCTCCCAGTGGTTTCCCAAAGTCCTCTCGAGCTAATCGATGACAATGAGAATTCCTCAGCTCCCACTAGTTCCATGCGTCTTTTGATGATATCCGTGACTTTATTAAGCACTTTCAAACCGTTGGGAAGCCAATGGATGGTACCAGCAGAAGGTTGATGGACAAACCCGAGGTCTTGAAGGAGCTGCTGTGTGGGGATTTCTGATGATAATGGTGGTTTTGGAAGTGGCTTCTTAGTGAAGACGTTGGCTGCTGTGCTAATTATACGTCTGGACATTGTGTTGGTGATGATGGCGTATGTTTATGGGTGATGTCTATTCAGTTTTTCAATTTTTCATATATTGTGGGAGCTTAGTCTCTAATCTCTAATGATAGATTTTGGATATCACAACTGAATGAGAATGAACACAAGAACATAAGCTGGTTATACAAAAGGTTACCCCTGATATTCCAATTTACTCACTTATTTCAGCTCTTCAATCAGAGTGGCCACTTCTTAAAGTTCCTACAGGTGTCACATTCTACGTGCCGTATGCCTCCGAGAGAACCGTCTACAAGTTATTCGCAAAACATGAGCATTATCCTACAAATTAGCCAGCATCACGATACCACTGTGCCCAGAGTTACGACTTAAGGCAGCCATCTGGCAAATCAAGCATCCGAATCAAAACGGTTTCAAGTTCTTCCATCTCATCACTTTTCATGAACTCACCATCTTTCACTGAAACGTCCTCTGAGCTACCCTCTGAGCCACTAACAACTCTCTTGCGTTTCTTGCCTAGCTTGGGTTCCTTATCCTCACTTTGGTTTGTCTTCGATTTCAATGACTGTCCAAAATCAATGATCTTTACCACAAGTTGATTACCAGTTTTCGTTACAATGA